>VWZO01016867.1:17946-41168 GCA_013396975.1 Bucco capensis | reverse complement strand
TCCAACCCTAACCATTCTATGATTCTAAGGTATCAACCTTCTTCCAGCAGGAGTGTGGTGGGAGCACAGGATTGGCTCCTAAGCCACTGAAGCCTGCTGCAATGATGCTAAATGGGATCCCTTGTGCTAGCTGCTACAAGATGCTGGATGGCTATAGGTGTGCTGCCATCTCCCTTGGGGAACCAACCCCAACTCTTATGCAGTCAAGAAATATATTCATTAACCTGACACATAGTCAGGGTTAGTCTCTTATTCCTTGGACTTATTTCTTTCTTAAGGGTCAAGAATTCTTGCTTTGTACAAATTTCAACCACTTTTTCAGCAAAACCTCTTAATTCCTCTTTGGAAAGGATGTGAACTTCATCAGCTTTTGAAGTAACTCAGGTTTTACTTCCTTCATCATCATGACAAATAGATTTTAATTTTATTTTCATGCGTTACCCAAATTTTGCCACCAAATTTGACAAATTCAGCTAGAATCCTTGTACTGATAGAATAATCATAATACATGACTTTTGAAATCTAATTATGTAAACTTCTGTTTTTTTAATACAATGCATTCAGGGAATATTTAGAGGATATTGGTTAGAGGGATCTGTTCTCCCTCTTTTATTGAGTGTTTTGTAGAACTGAGATCTGGATTTAACCATAAAATAACAGTAAAACTTAATAAAAAATACCACTAAAAAGTAAAGTACATGAATC
This sequence comes from Bucco capensis, assembly GCA_013396975.1. NCBI lineage: Eukaryota > Metazoa > Chordata > Aves > Piciformes > Bucconidae > Bucco > Bucco capensis. The sequence continues at coordinate 40,463 of VWZO01016867.1, read as the reverse complement.
TCTAGAGAGTGGAGGAAAAAGCTTGAATTTAGAGACAAAATCTCAGATGAACCTCATACATTGAAGCAACAACATGCCATATTTTGATTTACTGAAATTTCCTGAGACAATGTTGTTTTATTTTGTTTTGAGGGAACTTATCCCTAATTTTGCAAGTAGGAAAATTGTGAAAGAGAGACTAATGAGGCTGCAAGTTGGTTCGTAGTTTGCAGTTTCCAATAATGATGAAAATGTAGATTTGTATCAACTTAATAAAAATGTTTTGAAAATAAACAGCCCCAGAAAGGCATTATTCAACTTGCATTTCTGCTTTTAAGCAGAAGAAAAAGAAATTCTCATGCAATCTAGAGTAACTTCTCATATTTATGGCAATCAGTTCCAGTTTTTATACTCCTCTCTGCAGAGAAATACAGTGATTTTGGGTGGAATGGTTTAAGGAAACCAGTTGGGTGGGGGAAGAACAGATGGGTAAGAAGCAGCTCAGCAAGGAACAGGTTTCACAAGGGGAATCTGTCTCTAGTGCTAGAAATTTGTTGATCTATGCTGTGGAGCATACCTGAGCTCTGATTCTAACAGTGCACAGCATCTAGCAGGGAGAATTTCTAGTCTATAACATACTAGAAAGGCATTTACAGGAAGAAAATCGTTTTGTAAATGTTATGCAAGCCTGAAGTATTACATAAGAGTTACAGAAGGAGACATCAGCTTTGGTTTGATTTTTTATGGCTCGCTTCATGTCAGATGGAAAAGAAGTTTAAAACCAAGCAGAATTCAAAAATCACTTGCTTTAGTTTCCTTTCTTCAGGTAAAATGTGTAACGAAGGCATTAGGAATTCTTGTAAATTAGAGGATGTGGGAGATAAGTATTCACAGAAAAAGCAGATTCAATGGACAATTTCCTGGTTTTTAGGTGCGCATAGAAGGGATTGATACTTCATAAGGGTCAATTAATCAAGAAACTGTGTCCTACCATGCTATTTTTTTCTGCCTATTTGGTATAGTGTGTAACAATTGTAACAAAGCAGTTTTGAATTTACAGAGAATAAGATTTGTATGAGTCTTCTCTGAAAGACAGGATTTTGATCTTCCAAAATAGCAGAAGACTCAATGAATTTGTGATTAGGTTATCTATTTTTTTTTCTCTACTTAAATTAGAAACTTAACTGATTTCACTTTAATTTGATTTTATACTTGGACTTCATTGCAAGAACAGTCCTTTACAAATATTACAAACTTCATCTCAGATTGCAGTCCTAAAAAGTTTTATGGTAGTCACCTAAAAGAAGACAAATGAAATCCCTTCCCAGACAAAGGCTTCTGAGGTTCTGTCAGTGTAAGTACCCAAAGGGCTGTTTCCACTGATACACAGCAACCTCTAAAGGGATGATTTTGATGAGATAGAAGGAGAAAACAGTGTGAGAAAATTACTTCATCCTTTTTATTTTGACTCCAACTCTTCAGTGCCATGTTTCCTCCCCAGAAACAATGTCTGTTTTCAGTCTACAGAAGTAGTTGAATTCTCAGCTGTGCAAAAAATACAATTATGACAAGTACACTTGACCTTCAGTGAAATTAAGTAGAGTACCACCTGCACTAAACACGTCTTGTAAACAGCATCAGGAGCAAAGGGATACACCCTGGCTAGAGATCAAATCCAGTTGCATAGCTGACTACAATAATAACATTTCAGGTTTCTTTCAAATTGTGACTTCCTACTCTTAAGCAAGGAGTGTTGATGAGTTGTTAGCAGCTGCACTGTGAACAGGAGCACTCTTTGTGTTCAGATAAAGCTACCCAGATCTAGAAATGCTGTCATGCAATAAACAACTTTTTTTTCCCCTCCTTCTCCTTCATTCCCTTGTAGTCCAAATGTTACAAATGAAATCTAAGAACATAAGAAATCTTTCAGGGCACTTTCCAGGATACTTTGATCCCTTCACCTGTGCCTTCTTTTACAATAAGCTAGTATAGCAAGAGTCATGTTTTGTAGTTTTCTTTGTTGGGATCCTTGAGGGTTTGTTTTGGGGTTTTTTTGTTGTTTTGGGGTTTGCTTTTTTTTTTTCTTTAAATCTCCTCCAAACCCAAACCCCTTAAAACTATCTAGATAATGAAGATAACATAAATTAATTTTGATATAGATGCCATAGGGAAACAACCAAATATTCTTTTAGAGATACACAGTATGCTGCAGGCTGCTTGTCATATCTGAGAGCCATAGGTACCTCTGTCATGGAAGTTCCTTCCATGTAAACCCTGCTCAGACCTCTCTTTTTATGCAAGTCTCACCCTGAAGCAATGCCATACAGAGCAGAGATGTTATCCTGGGCTATTTTGGCTAGGTAGATCTGTCTAGTAAGTTTCTCTATAAAGACTACCTGCTTTTATTGACCTGTTGTAAACCAATCCTCTTTTCCTTCAGCTTAATGAACATTTTGCAACACAGCTCAGTGCAAATCAGGTAGCTAATTAAAGATTTTAGATGTCAAAACCGTAATTTCTACATATTTTTTTAGGCATGGTTAACTGGACAGTCTCGTATTTCCAGTAAGCTTTACTCCCCAGTTGTACAGTGTGTGTATGTTTTAGTAGATGATATCACATGGTGGAAAACATATGGCTCATAAATGCCAGGTCCACATCTGACAGATCCATCAGTCCTGCAGCAGAATATGAATGGGGAAAATGGGTTCCTTGCTCACAGTGGCAGGAAACGCCTGTGGTTGGCTTCTCAGAAAGGACACAAACCCTACAATGGTCTTAAAAATGATGGGGCACAGCTTATCCTTCTCTCCTCAGCACAGTCAAACTGCAAGCCCACAGAAATCTTAGCAACCATCTCCTAAATATAAAGCACAGATGAATAAACATTAGCTATGTGCATGCCGTCCTTCAGATGCATCTTTGACAACTGTAGCTTTTACAGCATCTCATGTGCAATACGTATTTAATTTAATACTTTTTACTACTCATTTTTGTAAATCAGCATTGAATATATGCAGACTTTATCTAGTTTAGCTCTTTTTTTATTTATTATTATTATATATTAAATTAGCCTCAGATTGTTGTGTCTTCTTTTCTCTTTATCATTAATCTAAGATTGCTGTGCCTGTTTTTTTCTAAATTTATACCAGCACAAGACACCAGTTTTTCTGAGGAGAATCAGCTGCAGTGCCTTGGCTGTTCTGTAGCAGTGGGTCCTGGTTTTGTTTCCCATTTCCATAGCAAAGAGAATTAATTTCAGGGAGCTCACTAGCCTTGTCGGCATACGTTGCGTACGCCTGCTGGAATTTACCGCGCTGGTGTGAACTTCAACTTCATCTTCCTCTATAGAATTATGTCCCTCTAATACCCTGACAAAGAAGCTTTTGTTCTAATTTAACACACTTTAAACACAATTTAATAAGGAAAAATGTGTAAAAACAAATCATTGTGTGTACTTGGAATAACAAAGCTGTGCTAAGCCTTGTTGTTTGGTGGGTGTGATGGATGTTGCTGTGTAGAACTCTCCCTGCACTTCGCAGTGTGTGAAACCTGCACAAACTTCCCAATAATGGTAAAGCACTTGCAAAATATGTTGCACCTGGAGGAGGGAGGAGTGAAGAGGGCAAAGGTCAGCATTAGGCATTAAGACACTGACTAAACAGACTTTACACTCAGTGAAAAGTCCAGACAACCCCTGCAGTGTCATCTTACAACTCTGGTTTTCTTCCTTTCAGGACATAGTAATCCATAAATACACTCAAGTCACCAGCAGTTTAGCTCTTCTCCCCTTTCTCTCCCTTTTTAACTCTTCTTTCATTTTTAGTTCTTACATAAAGATCTGAAATTCTAACCCTTTCTGTGCCTTTTAATCAACCTTGTGAGCTGCTTTTCACTCTTGTGAAGAATAAAAATCTGTTTTGCAGATGATTTGCAAATTATTCTTGGAAAAGTGCTTTCAAATCAGCTAAATAATACTTGAAAACAGCAACACAAACTTTGTGTATGCATTAGACATTCTGGGAAATGATCAGATTTTTATTTTCAGAAGAAGGCAGTTATCAACTTCTTTCAGCGACTTAAATGCATCCTTTTTTTCTGAAGCTTCTTAACCAGATACTTTATGTAAAATATCTCATGAAACGAAGTAAAAATTGTTTTTACAACTACTTCTGAGCTTATTTGTTTGGATAGATGAAACCAGCTTCAGCTGAGATGCTGCAGGAAAATAATGGTCTTGCTTGCCATTGTTTGTTTTCTTCTTTTTTTTTTTTTTTAAAATCGGTTGAAACCCCTCATAAATTTCTCTAAATTGGACAAATGTAGAGGTAAAACACAAAGAGGTGTTTGTACTTTCATCACACAATTAAGTCCTTCAGTTTTGCATTTATTACACTTGGTAGCTGAAATCACGAGGCCAAACCGATCTTTACCATTTTATCTGTTCCCTTTATCCACATCCCCTGGCTTAAGAGACTGGATAGACTCCTAATATAGTCTGGGGCCTGGACAGTAAAAGCAGACTGGTGAAACACAGCCCACCAATTGCCCACAACTGTGCCTATTTTGCTGAATTCCTCTCCTTGTTCTGAGTCCTGCTTGAGGCTCTATTTCCATGCAGGATATTTCCCTCTCATATTCCTCACTCCCTCAGCCCTTCTGTAAACCCACCCAGATGATTAGCAGATCTTCCACGCTGTCTTGTGCTTAGTTCTCACAATTCCTGAACACCTGAAAATCTATTTCTTTCATATTGTGCAGGAATATTAATAGAAACTTCCAGTAGAAATTTTTTTGTTTGGTTTTTTTTGTTTGTTTTTGTTTTGCACCAAGATCCCTCCTAGCTGCTCCTGGAGGGCAAGCAAAGGTTTGAGTTGCGTGCACACGATGCTGGCATTTCAGTTGGTCACAAAATGGCAGCCTGAAAAACCCTGCTGTGAAATGTCATCATCACTGCAGTTCCACTGATCCTTGCTCCTCTGCCATGATTTCTGGAGCTGCTGTCCAAAGGTCTCCAAGTTGCTGTGTTCAGTGGTGGGAACAGTGTCATGAACAGAGAAACAGAGGTGAAATTGGGCGAGCAATTTAATGACCACCAACAAAGGCGATAGAGCACAGCAAAGGTCTTCACTTCTCATTCAAAGTGTTCTGTAGAAGTTTGAAGACCTATTTCAGCATCTGCTGAACTTGGAGCATGGAAGTGATTTGCGAGATCACCTTCAGGCTTTAGATGTAAGAATATGCTGAAGGCCATTACCAGATCAGATCACAGGTGCACAGATACTGGAGGTTTGATACCTCTGGTATGAAACAGTCTCTTAAATAAGCCATTGTTCTGCAGGATCAGCATTTTAGTGTTAGGTCTTGCACTTTATGTTGGATGTAGGACATCATTACAGATGGAGCAGTATTTTTTTTTTATCTGACATTCTGATGTTTTGTTACGTGCTAGCAAAAAATAAAAAGTGAGTGTTCAAGTACATGAGAAACTTCAGAAAATTAAGCTAGAACAGAGTTATACGAAGCTCTTGAGAAACAGGATTTGTATCTTCTCTAGTTATAGAAATACCACACCAAAACCGACCTGATTTAATAAAAACAGAAAAAGGACTATTGTTCTGCCTGGAATTTTATATTCTTTTCAAGCACCGTAGATGTCTCCAGGACTCTTTGCTGTGGTGTGTTAATGCCAACCTCACAATAACAATTCCGAATTCAAAACCTGAATTCTGCTACTGTGACGTAGATGAGAAGCCAGGCAGTTAAACGATTTGCCCAAGGCTATAAAGCATCTTGCTGGAGAGCTGAAAGCAGACCTTTTACCACGTCCTTTTAGCCAGTCCCAGAGTCTGGGCTTTCTTTTATGTTCTCAGGCATGTTTCTTCATGCATGTGTTACTTGGACTGCATGTTTGACATGCAGCAAAGGCCAGGCTGCCCACTGCATTCTCCCAAGTTATTTTCACTTTAAATTATCCTTCAGAAATTATTTTCCATGGCTGTTTTAGTTGTTTCTTGATACAAGATTAGGGTGATGATATGAAACCATCAGCCACTGGAGTGTAATGATAGACTGTGAATAGGAAATGGAATTTGCGCTTAGTACAGGAATAATAATTCTGTTGTTATTTTCCTTGTGTAAATCAAAACAAAACCAAAAACCAAATACACGCACCCAACAACAAAAAAGCTCACCCAAAACTAAAGTAACCAGTCTTGCTCTGTGCTGTTTTCAACTTCTCCTCCTCCTCCTCCTCGTTTCTTCCAATGGATTCATTTTATGCATTTACCTTGTCCATGGGCTATCTGAACCCACGGGTAGGAACCATGCGTCTTTTGTGCACTCTACTTGCTAAATCATTACAATACTTCACAATTATCTGACTAAGTCCAAATAAAAGAGTAGGAGTGCCTGCAGTGATGTCATCTGTGTGCATACTCCTGTAGATGATGTTTGTAGGTGATCTACTCAGTATTTGCAGTCTGTACTTTGCCTGTGGATCACACAGACGCAAGTGAGACTGTGATCACCAACCCACATAGTGTGGGTGGGCTGTGTGTGTAAAATCTATGTAGGCAAATTAATAATGATTGAAAATTACAGAGTCATTAAAGCCAGCATTTTGAAGAGTGGAAAATTATGTTTTTCTAATATTTTTATTTTAGAAGTACTACATCCTTCACATTTTCTGACTTCGTTAGAAAGGGCAAAAGCAGTTCTTGATTTAATTCGCCCAACAGCTTTCCTTTTTTTTTCTCCCCACTCTTTGCTTGATGGGCTTTATTTATTTATTTATTAATATTTGGCAATAAAATGGTGCTGAGTACCTGTTTGTCTGCTGTGTGATAGATCTAGGTACTCCTTGTCACGCGCTGTTGTGAAAGAGGAACTTGGACTGTTTTTTGCCTCAGCACGACTGGATTTGCTGCTATACAAATAATATAAATTAAATACTGGTAATTATTTTAGCTCATGCTAGAAAAGATTGAGGACAAAGGGGAGATTGATGCAGTGTGCCTTACAATGGCCCTACTGATTTCTCCACTGGCCCTTCCTCTGCACATGGTCAATTAGAATTGAAAATCCTGTGCTGATTTCATTCGCTGGAATTTTTAAGCAGGTCAGGAAGAAAGATGTTATTGAAAGGAAAAGTCTCATCTAAATAAGAAAAGAGCACGTGGCCATCTGGTCCAACTGTACCATGCCCAAAGTCAGTTTGGCTCAGCTGTAGTTTGAGCTTGGCAACAGTTTGCCAAAATATCAAACAGAAATCTGTTTACATTAAAACACTCTGCTTTTTTTTTTCCTCTCTATAAAACCGCAATGTGCAGTTTTCTTCATATCTGTAATGCATGAGCTCATTTGCCCCTGTTACCTTATTGAAGCTGCCTTTGTTTCTGGTGGGCTCTCAAGTTACCTCTGCTGGGTAAAGGTGTAAGTGAGACAACCAATGTTTAGAAAGTTTTGGAAGCAATCCTGAGATGTTATTCTTACAGCTAAAACTTGCACTTCCTCTTGAACTGGGAAACACTCAAGCAGGCAGAGGAAGCATGGAGAGAGGAGGAAAGAGAAGAGTTTAAATAAAGAATTAGAAGCTGAAGTTTGTGCAAGCAGCAGCATGGAGTTTGCACATCCAATTGGAAGCTGGGGATAAGCTGGAGTAGGCATCCATTTATTAAGGAACAGAGTCATAAATATGCATGATTGCTTTGTTTCAACAGAAACAATTTAGACGTTTAAAGAAGTCAGCAAAAAAACACAGGTCAGAATTTTTCCTACTTACACGAATAAACTCGTTATGTAAAGAGCTGAACCACATAGTTCCAAACCTAAGGTGCTTGGACAACAACAGCTGGACATTAAAGTCATATTTCCAAAAGCACTGGGCATTTGTATCTCCTTCCTACCTACTCTAGACAGAGCTGCTGAACACCCAGCACGCCCAAAACCCAAGAGACCTGACTGGGAAGAGAGCTGAACTAAACATGGAGGCAAGATATCTGTGCTCAGATGCTCAAGTTTGATGCTTAACTCTGATGTGTCTAGTCATTACTTTTGCATTGACAAACACTAGATCTATTGCCAGTGGAAACAGCCCTTCTAATACAATAAATGTAAATAACTTCTGAAGTTCAGAGGAATTGGTTTGCCTAGGATTTCAGTCTTTACGAAATGGATAAAAATATCATTGCTTATCATCATTACCTAAAGTAAATAAGTCAGCAATTCAAAACATAGCTACAGGCATTGTTTTGAAACACATTTGTAAAAGATAAGTGACAAGTGTAATATCCCAGGAAAAGTAGACAGGAAATTAGCATGTTAATACTTAGCGAACTTGTTTATAGACATATATGTAATTTACAAGTATATACTTCTCATATATATCCAGTGTTTTTACTTGTGTATTTCATATAAGGTATATAAAATATTCCTTCAGAAAAGTGTTGTCTTTTTAAAATAAAAAAAAAACAAACCACCAAATCCAGTAATATAATTTTGACTGCAGCTCTCACATCGTTCTTTTCATTTCTCTGAAATCTCTTTTCTAGTATCTTTTACTTGCCAATGGATGTTGTTGCCACTACATAAAGCAGCGACATACAAACAAAAGGTTGCTATTTGGAAAGGAAGTTTTTATTTAAGGCTGAATTTATGGGATACTTATGCTGTGTTCCCTTTTCATGATGTTTATTATCAATAGTAAAGAAAAAAGCTAAAAAAAATTTCCTGCCTTCTGTTCAGATGCCTGTTAGTGTGACTCTAACACATTTTCAGCCTTTTCAGGGAGTAAATGAAAAGCAGCATACATGTGTGTAGGTGCATGCCTGTTTAAAAAATATAATTTTTTTTGCACAAAGTCCATACTCAAAAGCAAAAATGAATCCTCCTGTGTATCATACCATAATTTGTACCAGAAAAGGCAATTCCAGAGAACTTTTAGAAAATTGGTCCCCACAGCACACATTTAAAAAAATTAAATGGAATTAATGCTTTGGCTCTCCCATTTCCCTGAATGTCCCTGCTAACTCCACCCACGGCCACCCCAAATGGAAAGGAACTCTTTTGGGGAGTACTGCATTCCCAAGGCCAACTTTGTGGCATGAGGAGAGTGGGCCAGTGGGTGTTCCTCTGGGCTGTGGTGGCCCCAAGGCCAGTTAACCAATTCTTGGGTCTGGAGACTACCTCCTCGCAAAGCATTTCACTCCTGCCTTCCTCACAACTGTTTAGGAGATCTTGCTAATCTCTCTAAACCCAGATATGGTCAAGTATTTCTCTTTGCCTTCAGATGAAGGTCTCTGCACACTGGCTTCTTGCCTTTCTGGAGTGTATTTTATACCCACACGAAATTGTTATACGGTATTAAAGAGCTACGCAGCAACGCTGTGATGCAAGAACTCTTAAAATGCTAGGTTGGCTGTAAAGCTAGAGTAGAAAAGGCTGTAAAATGGGAAGCAGTGTCTGGGAAGCGTGTGCACAGATGGGCATTTTGTACAATAACATATCTCCATCTTCACAAAGTTTCTTATTTCATATTTTTTTTTGCCCGTCACAATGAAGTTGAAAGCGAGCCTGGCCGACATACGGAGGAGAGGCTTGTGTTTGCCTTGACTCTTTCTGCAGCGTGCTTCAGACTTGTGTCTGATCTACACAGAGCAGAGCTAGGGGCTGGCCGTGCATTGCGTGCAGCCTCCTGGATTGTGGAAGGGGAGGGGGGAAAAGGAAAGAAAGAAATCTGGCTGGAATCCAGACAGGCGAGCGCAGTGCTCTGTTGATCATTGTGTCTAGCCTTCAGGTGTCTCAGCTCACAGTGGGCGGCGGTTGGGGGAGGGGGAGATAACAGGAGGGCAGACAAAGAATAAAACAAGATGGGTTTATTATTTTTTTAATAATATCTAAAAAAATTTATGTCCAATCCTCATTTTAAAAAATGCTTCTTTTAATGTTCCTCTCCCCACAGTGGGAGCAAGCAAACATCTGTCCAGGAAGATTTATTTAAGCCATAATTAGTAGCGTCTGGAATCTTTCAACAATTTCTCCTTATTGCACTTAATCTTTTTTTTTTTTAAGAGAGAAGGCTGCTCATCTTTCACTTAAACTGTTTTCACTTCATGCTTTATTAGAGATCCAGCCCAGCCAAGAATGAGTCAGATTTCTATTGTCTTTGCTTTTTTTCCTTCTGATGGTAGTTTTCGGAATCTAACTTTTGGTAGGGGAAGGGGGGTGGGAAGGAGAGTGCAGGCACAGGGATGAGGGGGAAAGATCTTATTAAAGGTCTTATCATCATGTGTGTGTGGGGGGGAACCAGCAAAGCACTCCGTAAAAATACAAATCAGTGTTTCGTGTTATAAAGTTATCCATTTGGATTCAATTTCTTTTCTGGAGAAGAAGAAGAAGAAAAAAAACCAACCAGCTCTGCTTTGTCTGTTGCTTCTGTTTGAGAACTCCCATAAATCTTGCCCAGAAAGCAACTTGGTCTTAAGGAGATACGGCCAGCAAAGCTCTGAGAAGCAATTGCCATGTCTCCTGCTATGGATATTCTCTTCTTTTTGCCCCCCTCCACCCTGACCTTCTGACGTTATGCTGCAAAAAGCCCCACACCCTCTCCCACCCCACCAGGAATCCAAGCGAACGGCAAGGCATGATACAGAGGTAGTTAAAGTTGCTGATCAAAAAGCCTCTCCTTGTGCTGAGGGAGTCCAGATATTAGACTACTTGTGTTTTTTTTCCAGTCCAGCCATAATCCTTTTCTAACACTCCCCCCACCACGTTGGTTTGCCTTGCCCCCTCCTCCCCCTGTGGAAGGGGTGGGATGGGAACCTTGCTCGACTTCATTGTTCCAAATGGAAGAGCTCTTTGCCCCAAAGTGTCTTTGCTGTCTTTCATAGCTAATTATAATAACTGTCAGATGTCTGCAAAGTCTGGGCTGTCCTTGCTGGCAGAGTTAAAGTTTGCCTTTATTTTTTCTTCCCCTTGGGGACAGATCAAGCCTGATTAGACACAGAGTACAAATAAAAGTGAACAACGTACGTGTGCGGGGCTTTTTGTCTTTGTTTTTCTTTATGAACAAAGCAGCACACTGCCTATGTCAGGAAGCAGTGTGGCATGCAGCGTGCCTGAAAGCACTGAGCACTGCCTGGGAGGAGAACTCTCTTTTTTCTTTCTCTTTTTTTCTTTTATTGAAGCATGCAAGTAACATTTATCCATTTGAATAGAACTTTAGATACGTGTACATCTCAGAAAAAGGAACCCTTGATTTAGTGCACGAAGCATGTGGGCAATTTCAAGACATTTGCCTTTCTGGGTGAAAATCAAAATAAATTGAGCCCATACTCACAGTTTTGTTGTGCTGTGCAGGTCGCTGTCTCCTCCTGCAGAGCCCAGGAGGGTCAGAGGGTGTCAAGAGTGCAGAATCCCAGTTTAAATCAGGAGAAAATGGATAAAGGTGCTTCCTGAAGTCGCTTGGAAGTCAGCCACTTGTGCTCAGACATCCCATTGCTGCTCTGCATGCTATACTATCTGCAGTTCTGAATTGAACTAAATACTGCCCATGTGAAAGACAGGGGAAACACAGTCATGTGGGACACACACATCCACTCCATTGGCTCCAGAGGCACAACTTCAGCATTCTTCCATTTCCACCATTGGTTAACAGTTGGAGCTGAGAAAGCCTAAGTCCTCCTAGCGAGTCCGTTCTCCCTTTCTGTGTGCAAGAATGACTGTAGGATTTTACAGTGACAGGATTAGTTAAGCAAGGGGCTGAAGTCATCCCTTTGACTAGAGCTGGTGGGTGGGGATTGGGAGCTGTGCTTTTCTCAAGTCGACGTTTTTCCTTTTGCTGCCTGTCTTCTGTGTGTCAGGAAATGCTTGCAGCTAACTTGGGCAGCACAGAGAAACTGGAGGCACTTTCTGCAGCTCTGGGGACAGGGACTTGACTTTTAGAGTAATCAGACAATGTTTTTTATGGGACTAGCTCAACTCTGGCTGACTAAAGTATGGTTATTTTCTCATTTCTAGGTTCTTTTTTGGTATTTTTTTTTTTATTTTTAAGCCCAGAAAGGGCTTTATTAGGATCATCTAACTGGAGCTTTTGCATCACGTAAGCCAGACAAATAAATCCAGCACTTCCAAAGCCTAGACTAATAATTTGAGTGATATCAGAAAGTAAATTTTATAGAACCGTTTGATCTCTGGGGAATACAATGATGTTGTCATCATAATATTTTGAAAGAAGCAACAAATTCCATAAAGTCTTTAATTGCTGATAGTTGGAAATTTGGACAATAACGAAGTTACAAAGATTAAGCAGGAGGGAAGAAGATTGACTCTTCCCTATTTTGGTGCTCTGTCATTTGCCTGATTTAGTTATGGCAGCGCGAGCAGTAATTTGAAACGATACTCAGTCATGTGTGACATACTTCTCCAATTAACCCTTATTAAAAAGACCTTTCCCAAATCCCACATGCATGTTTTCCTAGAACCACAGAAAGCAGAGGTATGGCAGATTTGTCAGTTTGTCTCTCTCCTTCTCTCTGGAGAGGTTTATTTCCTCCTCTGTGTTTACAGGGCTTTGTCTATTGTAGCTCTAAATACCCTTATATATGTGGCTCCTGTTGATGGACTGCTGAACTCGGGGCCTAATTTGGCAGTTGAAGGGCTTAACTCTACTTGGAAATTTACCAGAATAATTATTTTAGAATAGAAAATTCATTATATGCCTGTGGTGTGTGCAAGGCCAAGCGCTGACAAGACTGCGCTGCTGGCATTTGTACCAAGTCAAGCTCCTACTCAGCAGCTCATGCCTGGCTCTGGGTGTCAGGGCATCTTCTTGTTTCTATTAGCCAAGCTTCTTCAGACCACCTTAAAACAATCCTTATTCCTCTTTAGGGTTCACCCTCTTCAGTTATTTATAGACTTTTATCACCATCTCCCTGACCACCCTAGTCATCACTTAGTTGAACACCATCTTCCAGGTGCAGCTGGTAAGATATGGGAAGGTTCCTCTCTGTCTTGTGACCTGATGTCACTTCAGCAAATCAATGTGTGTGTGTGCTTGAGATGGGAACAGGAAAAAATAGAGATCTTTAAAATATACCTACATATCTGACAAACAACTTTCAAAGAGGAGAAATACACTCTTGTGTTCTACTCTGACTTAAGAACGAGGCTTTGTAAACGCTAAGATGTAGAAGGTTTATTCTTCTTTAAAAGGCTGACTTAAAAACAATGTTTGGTAATACTATATGAAAGATGAGATTTAGTTTTGTTGTTGTTTGGGGTTTTTTTAATCTTCATGAATAAAGGTAATTGTCTGGTTTGGATAAAATAAGGCTACAGCAGTAGCATCAAAACTTTCTCTCCTCCCTCTGAAAATGTTTTCATCCTCCCTGTGCTTTCCACATCTGGACTCCAGAAGACTGAGGGGAGAGAACTGAAAACCCTGGGAGACATTTTCTTTTTTCACAGCCCTGGTGGTCTTCATAATTTTGGTTACTTTTTTTGTTGTTTAATTCAATTAAAGTTGGAAGAAATACTAATAAAAGAAGTCTTACTCCAGAGAGCAGTAAACTCTGGATTTGAGACCAGTGCATGATCTTTCTTCAATATATCTTTCTCATGAATGTCAGTTTATGGTTTTAAAATGCTGAAAAGCCATTTCAAGAGAGGGAATAGACATCTGAATTAATTTAGTATTATTCAACTCTTTTGTCAAACAAATCATGAGTGGGTTTCAGGAAAATTTAGGGAATCTGGAGTGATGATTATTTACCATGAATCAGAGACTGAGGTGATACAACCAGACAGTTTTGTGACTCATGGTATTTTGGAAACCAAAGTAATATTTAGCATCACTGTTGTCTGCAGAGAGTAGTGCAGCAAAGTACATCTTTATATGTATTGATGTATTTAAATGGATTTTTTTCACATATAAAGATGTACTTTTTTTTTTTCACTGAAAAAAATCAAAATGAAGACCCTAGACTACATCGTGTCCACTCTCCTTGAATCATAAACTTCTGCTTTCTCTCTTATTGGTTACTAGAGGAGAATTCATAGCTGTAGGAGACAAAGAATGAGAGCATCATAAAATTACCCTAGTATGGAAAATCACATTACTTAGCAAATTCTGTCCTTGTGATGCTGTATAAGGTGTGAGAGAAGATGTTGCTGTAGGAACAGGGCTGTTAGTCTGGAGACCTTACAGTTACTGCTATGTGGTCCTCTGTGATTACAACCATTAACAGAAGTGATTTCTAGTTCTGGTTTTGGGTTAAGGTTTGTTGGTTTGGGGCTTTTTACCCTGAGCTAGGAAAGACTGGTAAAGACACTTACCTCCTGCCTAATAGAGGGTCCTATTCTTAGGAATTTTCACTGTCTTCTGGCCAGGAACTCTAGGTAAAAAAAGAGACAACTCAAGTTAGAAACAATAGTCACTAAAATAACATTTTTTTCATTCTTCAGATTTATTAGAGAGCATATGGTGTGAGCTGGAAAGAGTAGGATGGCCTTCATCCACTCATGTGGGGTGCATTCTGAAACAACTTTACAAAACAGCTACTGGTTTTTAGTCTTGTGTAAATCTAAGCTCATTGACTACTTGAGAGGAGGAGGAGATTTGCCCTTTGGGGTTTTTTTTAGCAGCTTGTGCTACATTTAAAAGGGCAAAAATAAAATAAAAAAATAAATGCCTTTCAGAAACTCTTGGATTAAAGACAGTTATGCAGTTTGCATGTTGATGTGTTGTATTACACAAATGGACACTTTTGAAAGCATTTGAAGCTCCTCTAGGAAAATCAAATGTAATTCTAAAGTGTATATGATGTAGATTTCATGTTGCCTTGCATTTTTAAGCCTTTCTGGTTTTCTTCCTGTGGGAAATAATTGGACTTTCCTGTATAGACTCTGTATTTGCTTGCAACTTTGCCAGAGAACTCGTGCTGTTCTGTACACCTTTGCTTTTTATAATTTAGCAGTAGGTGGTATCTGCTAAAGTTTAAATCTTATGTTAGTCACTGCTAGTAAAATTCCTCAGTCTTGGTAAGGCTTCAGAAAAGAAATCAGTCCAAAAACTGATAGTGAAGAAGCTGGGAAAGGATAGAGAAGAAGCAAAGTCGCTGAAAATCTTGGAGGGCAGGGAAGTGGACAAAGGGCACCCAAAAGCTGTTTGACAGGGAGGAATTACCAGAGCCTTGGAAACATGCACATCCCTCACAGTCTGTGCATAGAGTCTGCAAATGGTTTGCTATCCTAGTTAAGAACAGCACTAAACTAACACAAGGAATTTGTCAAATGCATCTGGTGCAGGAGGGCTGTGAAGGAAGGGGGTTTTTTCTCCTCTCCTGCAGCAGGAAGGGTGAAACCAGCTGAACAGCTGCCTGAGCAAGTCATCTGTCCTGTACTGAAGCAGCTGGTCAGGCTGAAGCACTTACCTCTTACCTAAAGAAAAATCACCAGGAAAGCTGTTCGTAGCCTAACTGATCGTAGAATCATAGAATCCTAGACTGGTTTGGGTTGGAAGGGACCTCTGGAGCTCATCTAGTCCAACCCCCCTGCAGTGGGCAGGGACATCCCCAACTAGAGCAGCTTGCCCAGAGCCCTGGCAAGCCTCACCTGGAATGCCTCCAGGGATGGGAACTCAACCACCTCCCTGGGCAACCTGGGCCAGTGTTCCACCACCCTCGTGGGGAGGAACTTCTTTCTAATGTCCAGTTTAAATCTACTCTTCTCCAATTTAAAACCATTGCCCCTTGTCCTTTCACTGCAGGCCTTTGATGTGGTGGGGCTTTGGGAGTTTGTTTTCATTGGTTTGGTTGGTTTTCCAGCCAAGTCTTTCCTAATTCCTCTGTCTCCTCTATTTATGTAGAAAAAGTGAATGAAACCACATGAGATACCGGGAAGATTTTTAGTAGGTGAAGAGAGGGAGTAGGTATCCCATTACTAGTGAAAATCAGAAAAACTTGCTCTCTCCAAGCTGTCCTTCTCTTTAGGGTCAAGTTTTTGTGGCTATCTTAGATAATCTGGCAATTTAACCACTGCACACCCAATCTCAGATTTGGTAGGTTCTTGACTTATATATATATATATGGAAATTTTTCCTACTTTGAGCTGGTGCTTGGTGTTTATAAACCTAATGTTGGATACAGGACAGTGAGTGAGGAATTCAGAACAAATCAACATCTCCTTCAGATGAGCTGATAATAGTAAGAAAAATGGTTTCTAAATTTTTTGCAAGTTTATAGAGGTAAAACTTAATCTGTTAACAAATCTTTTTGTAGGAGAAAGATTCTACATAAAAGTTTATGTAAATAGTGGGTTAATAACTGGACAGTGGTCAGATGAAATTGAGTGATACAAATGTTTTAAAGCTTGGCTATATTTAGAGTGGCATAGAATTAGGACATCCAGAAGGATTTGATCAGCAAAGCTAGAACTAACAATGCTTTTAAGCTGAGCTAGCTCAAGTTTAAAATACATCAAATCCCTCTGGCCATTAAGGTACAATTGAAATGAACAATTTTGATATCACATCTGCATATTCCATAAAGTCTGGTGATTTCTTTTAAATGATACTTCTTTTTTCTTGTGTGATATTCCCTAAATTTTTGTTGCATCCTCTAACTTTTATCACTTTTTTTTTTGATTACTTGTTCCCATAACTCTAATCAGTGTTAAAAAATTATTTTCCCTCGAATATACAGGCCTAAAACCCAGCTGGTCAAATTTTCACCAAGAAAAAAAAAAAAAAGAGGATTTCTTAGAGGCAGTGTGAATTTGTGACCATAAAAGATCTTTTTCCCTCAGACTATCTCTATTACCCATGATAATATATATAATTATATATATTTTTATATATATTTTTGAGATCCATGGTTCATGTCTGATATCTCAGTCTTTTAGTGATTTAGGTAGTAGGTAGTTTGCCCCATTTCTGTTCCAGTTTTGGGTGGTCCTAAGCCAAGATAGTTTCAAAAGGGTTTTTTTTCTAAACCATCTGCCCTCCACATTTTACTCCTTAATGAAATAATTTGTTTTGTTCTTTTCTTAAGAGAAGTTAACAGTGCATAAAAACAACACTAATGCCATAGTTTTCCTTGCAAGAAGCCAGACCTGTTACTTTAAGGATATGCATTTTTCCTCTGGTAGCTTATGAAAATTTAAATTAAAAGGATTTAATAATTTAAGCAGCATAGTTTAGTGACCGAATGTTGAAGAGCAGAGGAGTTTGAAATTGCTAGCAAAAAAGCTAGATGTTTCAGAGAATATAGTTCAATTCTGCCTTCAGGCACAGACCCTTGCAAGGTGCAGGCAGGGTGGAGATGCTTTCAGAAATAGATGATTATATAGTTGAAGACAACTGCTACTCCAGTAATGACATTTTATCTTTAATTATATATTGTATTATATATTCTGTATTGATTAATGAATTTCTTATGCACCTAAGACCAAAGAATCCCTTTACCAAGAGGATTTGATAAAGAGCAAGGTGTAGGCAGAGAGGAGGAAAATGTGGCAAGGGGAGGGAGTTAATGCAAACTGCACTTGTTCAAATAATCACAGCTATCAAAGTATGTTCACAGATTTGTCTGATCCATGTAGAGGAATAAAATCCTGCCCTGAGCCCTCCCAAGTGCCTACCTACTTTAAGTAATTGCTATCAAGGGTTGTTGGGATTTTTTGGTTTTGTTTGGTGTTTTGGGGTTTTTTTTTTGTGGAGCCATCTTAAGGGCATCTAAATATCCTACTGCTGCGTCGCTTGCTCTCTATCTTTTATTCCTTCCCACTGTTTAGTTATGGACCTCATTTGTGGCATGTTGCCACCCAAACTGGAGGCTTCTTGCTTGAGGGACCTTGACTGAGATCCTGACCTTAGTGAAAGCAAGGAGGCAAGTGGGTTTCAGTGTCTTAAGTGGCACCAGGATTTCACCCCGGCTTTATTCAGGACACCTCTGGACAAAGGGGACAAGCAAGAATGAAGTGCTTGAGTATTAAGCCAATTAGCTCTTTTAATTAGGGCATGTATAGAAAACTCTTACACTGAAGAAAAGGTGAAATCTGCTGAATAAATTTTTCCCAGTAAATAGTCCACCCAGCTCTCGTTCTGACAGAGACGAAGCTGCATCGGCATCAAAGTGCCTGCCCTTGGAGGGAGTTGCTCTGACACAGATGTCAAATGACAAATCAACATGAGGAGAACAGATGAATTCGGAGTTCTGATGAGTTCAGAGCCCTGCCCTGCTCAGCTGGAGAGAGCACCAAGGGTGGTCAAAGAGGCTCCAACCATTCTCTCAGGGCATCCTTTAGCTAAAAGATAAATAAAACTGGCCAGGAGGAAACTTCTGTAACCTCTTAATTCTGCTTTCCAGATCTTACATGGGGTAGACTACAGATAGCTGGGGAGCTTCTTACCTCAGCGTGGTGGGAGGGAAATCAGTAAGACCTTGTGGTCACCTCCTCAAAACTAGACAGGAACCTGAACATTTAAAATGCTTTTTCTAGCTGGTGAAATGAGTGTTTCTGGAAAGATTTAACTGTGGTTTGTTTTGTTAGCACTAGATTTACCTTCATATTCTTTGCTGGTCTCTGGTGAGATATTTTTGGGACTAAGTAAGCTTGATGGAAACTTGTGAAGATGTTATGAATAAATAGTGGTTCAAACCCTGTTCTGGGGACAATGTTCTGATAATTTCCAAAATGNTGGATGGAGCCCTCCCTGGAGCTTCGTTTGCCAAGCCTAGCGACGATGACAAAAATCCTAGTTTCCTTTGGGCTTCTGTTAGCCTGTGCAATTCCTGCACCACACACTGAGTGATGTTAGCTCCTTAGCCCATTTTCAAACTTAGTGGGAAACCCCAAACCATTGGGCAAAATGTGGTTTCAGTGCTTCCTTAGGACATGCAGGTAGGAAAGGAGATCATTTGTAATATTCCTTATTGCTGTAGGCTTTTGGTAGAACAATTAAAGCTTGTGCTGTAAAAGCAGCCCTGTGTACGTGCAGAACCTGCTGTGGCAGCTGGGGGAGATGGAGGCAGGCTGCAGGGACTCAGCTCTGGAGCCACAGAGAGGAGGAAAGCACAGACTTCTCATCTCTGATGCCTCTCTGGCCATCAAGCTGTTATTCATGCATTTTACATGGAATGACAGTAATAAAGGCTAATTTTCCTGAAATCATCCTTACAGCATCAGGTTTTATTTTGGGTAATAAACCAGTCTTTTTTATTGGTTTTTAATAAGATTTTTTCGTTAGTTTCTTAAAAAAAGAAATACAAAAATGAAAATAAGTCCTTTTTTCTGCTTTTAATCCAGCCTTCTATGAGACAGCACTACCTTTACAGTCTTTCTGAACATAAGATTTCAAGTCATGATTTAAAATCAGTGTCATTTTGGTTTTTAATGCTTTTTTAGAAACTGTGCACTAAAGTTGAAATGCAGTTTACAGTCCTTTGACAGAGTGGAAAATCTTTATTTTGCTGTGACACATTTTCACAGGGTAAAGATATTTAATATATATATGACATCCTGGCTAAATTTCTGTGCTTTTTAATTCCAGTATACTAAAATGTCTATAAATTCCTATCTTCCACAAAAGCAGAATTCTACTAAAGATTAATTTTATCATGCTGTTAAAAAATACACATCACAGACAAACAATTTCTGCAGAAATATATTCTTGTTCCTTGGAGAGAGGTGAATAGATAAACTGTCCAAGGTACAGGGAAATAGAGCATGGATAATGTGGGTTTGAGATATTTTGTTGCTTAAGTGATGCATTAAATCAATATTCTGCAAAGCTTTTTCTTGTTAAGTTATTTACTTGGCTGCTGTCACAATTTAGCATTTAGGTCATTGTCTTTTTCTTAAATATATTTTTCTTGTGGCCTAATTTAGCTTTATCTAAATACTTCAATTCCTGAAGTAATGAAACTTCTTCAAATGCTGAAATTATAGCACTGGTTTAATGCCAATATTTGCACTGAAATTCCTAAGGAAAGAATTGACTTTCAGGTGAATTACTAGTTTATCTGCATGAAAATCTATTACTACAAAAAAAATAGCAGAGCAAATAAGAACTGATGTTAATAAATTAATAGAAAAGGGGACTTCTGTAATAAGGAAGAGAAGACTGAAGAGAGACACAAGTGTTCTTCCTTTTTCATTTTCATTTGAACATACATCTGTAAAAATGCAATCTCATGTTGCTGCTTCTCACCAAAATCACCATTCAGAAATAATTCTGGAGCTAATCAGTGCCTTGTTCTAGAGGAGCTGAAGGTGTGCACTCCAAAAGGGTTCCTCAGAGAATCCTTCAGCCTCCAGCATTCAGATGGCTCAGGAAGAGCAGCAGAACTTGAGCACCCTGGAGGGATTTCGTTTGTCCTGTATCATGAATCACCTCTGCATAGAATCCTAGAATCCTAGAATGGGCAGGTTGGAAGGGACCCTAAAGATCATCTAGTTCCAACCTCCCCGCACTGAGCAGGGATGCCAATCACTAGCCCAGGTCACCCAGGGCTGCATCCAGCCTGGCCTTGAACACTGCCAGGGATGGGGCAGCCACAACCTCTCTGGGCAACCTGTGCCAGTGCCTAACCACTCTCTGGGGAAAGAACTTCCTCATAATCTCCAATCCCCTCCTTCAGTTTATAGCCATTCCCCCTTGTCCTATCACAGTCTGACCTCCTAAAAAGTCTCTCCCCTTCTGTCTTATAATCCCCCTTTAGGTACTGGAAAACTGCTATAAGATCCCCTCGAAGCCTTCAATTCATGTTGAGATTTTACTGAGCTTCACATAACAAAATCATTGTAAACCAAGCAATTTATACACATTTTTTTCCCACCCTTTAATCAAGATTCCAAAGGGTAAGATCACTCACTTCCTTCTGTAAACTGTCCTGATGGTCTCTCATCTCTAGAGTGCTGTCTGTGAGGTACAGTTTATATAGCAGGGAATTAGTCACGGTGTCTACACAACTAAGTCTGCACTTCAGCTTTAAGATGGGTTGGGTGTTTTTTTTTTAAGTATTTTTGTAGGAAATATTATTACAAATGCCATTCGCAAGGGCATACTGTTTGTTTTATTTATTTCTTATTATTTCTAAGCAGTTTCTTTTAATTTTAAGCTATACTATAAACAGCGTTTCTAAAGAGAATTTCTTCATCCTTGTCAAGATATTTTAGAAATACAAGGGTTCAAACAGGGATGAAAAGAGTCAGGTAAATGCAGGGGGGTTGGGTAAAGGAGACTGTAAATATTAAGATTGATTATTTAAGAAAGCAGAATAATTAAAATGGGTCATGAGGGGAAAAAATGCATAGTACTGAAGACTGTAGAGAAGAGATTGAGAATGGCTGTGTTCCTTGTCTCTCACAAGGCAGGAGAGAGGTTATAAGCCTAATCTTAGGAAAGAAAAATCTACCAGTAGGATTTTATAGATACCTTTGATAATCTATTAAGGATTTTGTGGAGCTACTGTCTTGTATTTTTATTGAGGAATGCTGTTTGAAATGAGAGATGTAGTATGACTACCCAAAGCAGTGGAAACTCCATTTCCTGGTTAGACAAAACACCTAAGCTGTATGAAGCAATAGGCTTTTTAACCCAGAGCAGGTAACATGGCTACTCAAAAACCACAAGCAAACTGAACCCCATGTCAGACCAACAGCTGTCAGTATGTCCTCAGTGTGCCAAAAGCACAAGAGGATGCTATCACTGACATGGAACAAAATACACCAAAAGGAAAATGGGATAGCTGGACTGATGAGAACAAGAAGTTCCAATGAACCAAAAATTCCCTAAATCCAAAAATGTAAACTGCTGACCCCCATTGACCTAAGCAAGTTGTTAATTAGCAGAGGATTAACACCCTTTTCATGTGGTGGCAATCACTAGAAAATAATGTGCATGCATCAGAGAACTTAAGGGTGGAACAAAAGATGAAACACAAAGATTCTGTGGATTGTAAAAGCAGAATCTGAAAGCAGCACTGCACAGTCCAGTTTGCAATTTGGAACAAATGATCAATATCTTACAACAGAACATTTTTGGGAAAGGAGAAGAACTGAAATAGAAACGTCATTTCAAAAAAATTATTTCTATTGCAGTCAATTCTGAATTAAATATATTTAATATTATCACAGAATCACAGAATCATTTGGGTTGGAAGGGACCTCTGGAGCTCATCTAGTCCAACCCCCCTGCACTGGGCAGGGACATCCCCAACTAGAGCAGCTTGCCCAGAGCCCTGGCAAGCCTCACCTGGAATGCCTCCAGGGATGGGAACTCAACCACCTCTCTGGGCAACCTGGTCCATTGTTTCACCACCCTCGTGGGAAGGAACTTTTTCCTAGTATCAAGTCTAAATTGACTCATGTCTAATTTAAAACCATTGCCCTTTGTCCTTTCACTGCAGGCCTTTGCAAACAGGCCTTCTCCAGCCTTCTTGGAAGTTCCTTTTAGGTACTGGAAAGTCACTAGTAGGTCCCCCTGAAGCCTTCTCTTATCCAGGCTGAACAATCCCAGCTCCCTCAGCCTGTCCTCA
>VWZO01016867.1:0-16867 GCA_013396975.1 Bucco capensis | reverse complement strand
CAGCCATGCAGGTTTCTTCCCTTTCCTACCAGATTTCTTACACCTGGGGGTTGAGAGGTCTTGTGCTCTATGGAAAGTGTCCTTAAAGATCTGCCAGCTCTGTTCTGCTTTCTTGAGACCTGCTAGCCTCTGCTCTGCTTTCTTCATTATCACTTTACTGCAAGAGCTATTAGAAAGTTTGGACATATTTAAATATAGTATTTATATATCTAAATATAGTATCTTGCATTATTTTTCCAAAAAGACATAATGACTTTAGGAAGTTTCATTTTTGTGTTAATTCACTGTGGGCACCAGGTTATTCTCTAGTCTGCATAAAACTATGACCTGAGATTCATCCTATACAACAAGAAACCAAACCCACCCCAGAATCCCCTGTTCTTTCTCTGAGTGTTTTTTGGCTTCTCAAAGGCTGGTGAGGGTTGAATTGGGTTTTTTATGTGAGGACCTGTGAGGATAAGTAGCATTCTTCAGCATTTTAGCAGTCGGTATGCCTTGGGGATGCTGGGATGCTGTGAACTGCTGCTACAGGGAGAGGGGCAGCAGGAGGAGGGAGAGAAGTAGGGAGAAATACAGGCAAGCAGGTCCCTCCATCAGCCAGGCTAGCAGGTCCCAGCACTCTGCAGCTCCCACCTTTGTCAGGGGTCTGAAGACTAGTGCTCAGGAGCCCCTTGGTGCAGCTGTGAGGTGAGGGTGAGGAGCCAGAGCCAGTATTAGCTGGGCCCTCAATCCCAACAGCTGAAAGCTCAAATCAGAAGGCATTTCTGTTTTGGCTGACAAAGACCAAAAACATGCCAGCAAACAGCATCAGAAATGAGACATTTTTGAGACTTTTACAGATCTAATAGTTTTGAATGTGATGTTATTTCAATCAAAGATGTATTGCTTTCTTAGGCACAGACTGAAAATCCCTTGTGGTCTCCTGTGGCCCCTGGTGCCATAACTGTGCCCACAGCAGAGGGAGCATTAAACTCATTGCCCACAGGAAAGTGTGGGAAGTGATGTATGTATGGCTAGGCTTCGCGAACAAAGCTCCAGGGAGGGCTCCATCCATGCTCCTCCTCAGCGCCTTTTCCAAGCACGCTGATAAAAAGAGGATAGCAGATAGCACCCTCAAGCCTGAGCAATGGATTTTTTTTAGGTGAGACACAGCATGCGCAGAGCTGGACCCACCCTTTAGTCCTAAGGTTCATCTGCCAGGGCCTAGCACTGNGAGGAGCATGGGTGGCACCCTCCCTGGAGCTTCGTTCATGAAGCCTAGCCACAATGAAGACGACATATTGCTTTCTCCAAAAGGGTTGGTGTGGCTTCTTGATTCTGAAAATGTGGCTAATATTCTGAAGGTACCTGCTGCAAAATGGAGTTTATTTCCTTTCAAGATACATGCAATGCTTTGTAATTTACTTCTGTAGTAGGTTGGTAACTTTTATTCCCATGTGGACCTCTGTGATCGGACGGGTGTTAGAGAGCTCTCTGTGTGCTCTGCTGGTTTGCAGATGGAGGGCTGAGTCCCTCCTGGGTCACTCAGTTTCACACCTTGTGCTGGCAGTGAAGCCACATGCACATTGTGAATGTAGCTGAGAAGCATGTGCCTTTCACTGCCCTGATAATTGCCTACATCAGAATGGTCTGCAAGTCAGCTGTCTGATGAGGAAATCTCTGCACAGCCTTGCCATTTACAGCATGAAGCAGTGGCTTGAGGAGCACTTTTCTTTTGTTGTAGACTCTCTCTAATTTCACTATCTAGGCAAATATCTGAGCTATTAACAAATGAAATTCTGAGTTGGTTGAATAACTCATAGGTCGTGAGTTTCCGCAGATAGTTGTGTGGTGAAAATATGTCTTCATAATCAAGAGGTAACTTCTGTCTATTCAGTACAGTATTTCTGCTTTTTATAGGATAAATGCCTATGAGAGCATTTCTGGCTGTTTATTTTTACTTCACTCCTGTCTATTCTCATCTTACTCAAGTCCTTTCTCTTTTGTTCTTTCTGGGTTACAAATTTGGCATATTTAAGTCATCAGGATGGACAGATTATGGAGTAATTTGTATCATGAAAAGCGAGTACTGGGGATTCCAGCTGTGATTTTCAGTGCTGCATTCACAGCAGCACTCATCAGAAGGAGCCCATGCTTTGACTGTCATAGTTAAGGTTAGCTTTGCAGGACTGACAACTGAGAAAAATATGGTTTCAGATAAACTAAGTGAATCAGACCTGGAAGTTTCTGAAAGATAAACAGGAAGCTGGGCAACTTTTAGACTCCTTTCTCAACAGAAGCCACAATTGAAGTACAAAGACATTCTGTATGTTGTGAATTTGATCTCCTAATAGTTGTGGTAGAATTCTGTGTTTCCACGGGCATTTTATATTATTAATTATACCCTGATGCTGACTAGGACATGTACTGTTGGCATGTTTGGGTTGATTCTCTTTCTCTCTGTGATATGTAGATTCAGCTGAATTACAAGACTAAGTGATCAAGGTCTTTTTCTTGATGGTACTGGCTTTCATAATTTTGCCTTTTCTCTCCTTCTAAAGGAGCATGGATGCAGTGAGGGAGCTGATTTCCTTGTGTTTCAAAAGTTGAGTTTGTCATGAAAAGCTTAGTGGATCAACAGATATCAGTGTGAGGAAGACCTTGGAATGTATAATAACACTACTCTCTTACTGCTCCTGCTAGTTCCAAAACTAGGCCCGGCTTATCACATGATGGGAGCTATTCTTACTATTGTTTTCCTTAATTCTGTCCATATTCAAAAGCTAGGTTAGCACTGCACATCCCATTTATCACAAAGTCAGTATGGAAAAGCCATATGGTGATCAAGGCTGGGAATTATGCCCCAAGTTTCACACTAAATGCACTTATATGGTCTTATGGCTACTTATAGTTGGTGCCCATCTGTTAGGATGGCAGGGAGCCTGCTGCTAAGTTGGCCAGACAGTTGCCCTTGAGGATAGTTCTAGTATATAGTCAATAAACAGGTATTTTCTAAAATAATTTTGCAAGACAGTCACTTTTTTTGTGCTCCAGGAGATTAAATCAAACATGCTAAATGATAACGGAACCAGTGATGCAAAACAGCATTTTTTTGTATCTTAATTTTTTAAGTTAGGTTGCTTATGATGGATTTGTGTCATTCTTTGGCAATGATAAAATTAAGAAGTTAAAAAGGAGGTTCTATATCCTTTGGTATGTGTTTGGACTGTGCAACAAAAAGAGAAATTATCTAGATTTATATTGACTTCGTAGGAGGCTTTTCAACTGTGAACACAAATGTGAATTTAGTTTTGAGCTTGGCCTGGCATCCAAGATTAAACACATGAAGACCAAGTAGTGTAGTTCATTCTGGACCTGAACTCTAGCAAAAACTTTTCTATTTTATGTTCTCCTGAAATAATCAATAGACAGCACCTATTAGTAACCAGCTGTAATTTAGGCAAGATACTTTCACTTTGAACAGATGGGCCTTTCAAAACCAACTCTATGAAACTGGCTTATTTTGAGGGTTCTGCTCCTGAAGGGACAGCTTTTTATTTAATCATCATAGCTCTTATTTGCATTTTGTGTTTCATTTGTTTCATGGCCACATTAATTAGAAGACAAGACTATCTTGCTGTACATGACATTTCAGTTCCTGAATGAGCAAGGACATGAGCTCCAGGCAAGTTGCATTAATTTGGTCTGTACAGAAATTAGTAACAAGTGTATTTCAAACTTTCCCCTCCAAAATAGTAAATTGAATACATCAGCAAAGGCCATTCCTGACCTGTGGCCAAGAGATTTTGTTGGTTTATCCACAGGAAGATATTTGATGTTGACAATCTATTCCATGAGTGATTTTTAGAACATAAACAGAGCACACTCTTGTTACAGAGGCTTGAGAACCATGCTGTTTCCTAGATGGTTGACTATTACCAGAGAGGGTACTCATGATCTAGGAATAGAGATATCAAATGGCTATTTCTAGAGAGGTTCAAGGTAGAAAAAATGTACTTCCTAATAGAAATCCTAAGTGTTGTGATGAATCATGTAATGGCTGTAAGAAAACAGGTTAAGGAGGAATGCTGATGTAATTAATGAATTTTGAGGCCAGAAGAGAGAACACAAAATTTAATCCATTGTATTGCTACAGGAAAATGACAGAATTACAGAATGTCAGGGGTTAGAAGGGCCCTAGAAAGATCATCTAGTGCAACCCCCCTGCCAGAGCAGGAGCACCTAGACCAGCTCACACAGCAATGTGTCCAGGCAGCTCTGCAATGGCTCCAGACAAGGAGACTCCACAGCCTCCTGGGCAGCCTGGGCCTGTGCTCCATCACCCTTACTGGAAAGAAGGTTTTCCTTGTGTTAATACTAAACCTCCTGTGGTCCAGCCTGCTCCCATTGCCTCTTGTCCTAACATTGGATGCCATTGAGCACAGCCTGGCTCTCTCCTCCTGACATTCACCCTTAACATATTTCTAAGCATTAATGAGGTCTCCTCTCAGTCTCCTCTTCTCCAGGCTGAAGAGACCCAGGTCTGTTTTAGAAAGGTGTCCAATCTTTCTATGCTTTTATTTTTTTATTAAGAATTCCAACTCTGCTCCTACAATGGCCATGTCATTCTCAAAAACACCTCAGAAAAAATTATTTCATTTTAATTTTGGCTTTTCCCTTCAACTTTTCTTTTACGTTTTGTTTTCCTACATTTTGCTTCAACATTATTTTCCTACCACTTCAGTAATTCTGGTCCTATTTCCAGCTGAACCTGAATGTTTTGACTTTCAGGTGGATTGCAAGGGACCTCCTAGGCTATCAAAGTGAGGCACAGAGAAAAGGACAAAATTTTACACTCCTGGGTGTGCCTTCTTCTTACCTCGATCTGAAGACAAAATGTGCAAAAACTCATTATGGTAAGTAATAATGATTTTTAAAGCCATATCTCTTTTCATCTTAATTTCAACAAAAAAACAAGTAATCATCCAAAACAGTGGAGCTTAGGTTTATTTGGCAGTAATGGTCCACCTTACACAGTTTGTTTTACCTATGGAACCAGAGAGCAGGGCATCAGGTTGTGGCAGCTCAAATGAGGACAAAGTGTCATCTGTGGCTTCAGCTCTTCCCTGGGCAACCCCCAGAGAAGCCTCAGACATTTGCATCTGTCTGCTCCAGCCCTGAAGTCCATGATGATGTATCTGCTTCTGCAACAATTGCATGACTTCCTTTTATTTTACCTTTATGCATTTAATTCTTTTGTGGTTGATTTTTTTTTCTTATTCCATGTTTCCTACTACTTCTCTTGCAGACAATTACAGGGCTTAAAAATCCAGCCTATTAAAACAATAGTATCAGGTTTTGCATCTAGTCTGCCTAGGTCCCTCTTTAACCTTAGAAAATGGAATATATTGCAGTGGCCATTATGTTGTTAATGCAGTAAAT
Source organism: Bucco capensis (assembly GCA_013396975.1). Lineage (NCBI taxonomy): Eukaryota > Metazoa > Chordata > Aves > Piciformes > Bucconidae > Bucco > Bucco capensis. Next base: position 11,446 of record VWZO01016867.1, on the reverse strand, counting down.
GATGTTGAGGGGAGAGCTGGGCTCCTCCAGCAAATCTCCTTTCTTTTTGCAGCTCTTGTCTTGCTTGGGTTTTGTTAATTTTGGAGTGCTGCTCCTGAAGCCAGGAAAGCAGTAAAGTCTTTGAAAAGCATGAAATAAATTCTCTTCACTGAGTGGGTAATTGTTCAAGGTCATCTGTTCGTTGTCTTTGTCTTGATTGTTTGAATTAGTAGCTAATAATGGGGCTGAGCTGTGAATGAATTATTATCCATAGGGCATATTTTGGGGAGTGTCAGGAAATATTACAGGGTAATTAAGGTTATCCAATAGCAAGGCTATGTTACCAGCAGATGTCTAGTAATTACTATGTTTAAAAAGTGTGGGGATTAAACTAAGATTATAGCTTTTACATTGTCTGCCTTTACAAGTCATATATGGAATTTATTCAGTTTATTCTGCTGCCTTTTTTCCTTTTGTTCCGATTCTGTCACTTAAATTCCAACTTAAACACAGGCCTTTCCTGGTGAATTAAAATAAACATCAGCAGATGGTATGCAGTGCATGTTTGTGCAAAATAGCTGTGTGGCTACTGAAGGCTACCAAGAGAACTACATTGACAGAGTTACTGCTACTCTTTATTTGTTAACAAGTCCTGATTTCATTCTAGGGCTTGAATGCTAGGCCTTTTAAGGTCCTAAAATGATGAGGGCTTGGATATTATTTTCCAACAGTGTGACATGTCCTTTGGTCATTTGACTTGAATTTGTTGAGTTGGTCATCTTCAGGCAAAAAGGTACTGAGTTCAAAGTTTTGCTGCTCCTGCCGACCCTGAGCTGGCTTAGAACTGGCAGAGGCCAGGGAAGGGGAAGCAGTTGTTTAGCCCTCCATCCAGCAAATTTGATTTTAGCAGATGGGCTGAAGGGAGATAATGTAATGGACAAGTATCTGTGGCATCTGGAATGTCTGGATTTAGCACAGTTGACTGGCACTGGAGTGGGGGGGAACAGCACAGAAGCTGTCTGTGCGGAGGGAGCCTTAGAGACAATGAGAAACCTCTCACTAGAAAGAAAATGTCAGGATGTTGAGGGTTTACAGCCATCAAAAACGAAAAGTGGGAGGCCTGGAGAGTGGAGGAGAGGTACAAAATGAACAGGAAATGGAAGTCCGTTCAACAGTTAGGGAAAGCTTCTGAGCAAATGTTTATGGCCTCTCTGAAGAGAAGTACACAGGCTGTTGTTTCTTAACTGAAACAACATGGCAATTAAAACACAGTTGAAATAAGAATTCAACTAAAAGAAAAATTCCACTTTGCCCATTGTAGGTAATATTCTGAGGCCTAAAGATTTTTGATTCTGCCCTTCCACTCCTCTGTATTCTTTTTCCTCTGAGCAGCCTTAAGCATGGTAAGCTTTCTGTTGCTGTATTTTGCACGCTGCTGGCAGTGCTGGAAGGGATTAGGCAGAAGCACTCTGCCTTTGGATGGCTAGCCACCATATTAGGGATTTTTATTGATATGTGGCTAGCAGCAGATGCATTAGTCCAAGGCAAAGGCTGTTAGTTGTAGTCCAAGCCCCTGCTCACTCTAGCTGGCTTCCTTTTGCCAATCACACCCTTTAATGCATGTTTCATAATTCCAGACATTATTTCAGCAGCACCAGAAGCCATTTTTTAACATTGAATTGACAGCAGCTTCCACTTTAAGTGTGATAACTGTTATGTGTTTGTGACTAAAGATAGTGCTAATTTAAAAATACTAATTAGGTGTTTGCATGCCCGAGCAAAGAAAAATAACCATCAGTAACCTTACATGCCAACATAGACAAGTGTGGCTTTCTGTGGACTTGCATTACTAGGGTGAAACTTTTTGATGAACAGCCTAGAACATGTGATGTGCAGTAGTTATCTTAATTGCATGTGGGATTTTATTAGTCAAAGGCATTTTTTATGATTTAAAATTAAAGACCACCTCAAGTTTTTTACTTAACTAAACCATCCTTACCGAATTCTCACTTGATGAAATTCAACATTAAAGCTAAAATATGCCTAAAATCAAAGCTAGATCTCCTCATATTTAAAAGCTGACTGTAAGGCAAACTGATTTTGTCTTGCATTCGTTTTCTAAACAAGTTATAACTTTTCCTTTATTAACACCTATTGGAACTAAACTTGACTTCTGGTGTAGAAGAAGAGCCAAGAACATAAAAGAGGAGGAACAGGAAAGGGCAGAAACAATGAGTAGAACATTTAGGTTCTTTAACTTATTGAAGAATAAGTTAAATATGAGGTGTCTATGACTGTCTGCATTTGCAATTATTCTCAGTCCATGTTCACCCATATAGATTATAGCAGCATTTTCATCTCTTCAGATTTCCTAAGTTTAAAAAATGAAGGCCTCTCATCAAATCAGTTAAGAGCTTCAATAGATATTAATCCCTTCAGTGAAATATTGTAATGCTTCTTGTTTGCATTCCAAGTCACTGATATCTACATGTGAACATGATAAATTGCACAAGCTGATGTCAAAGGCTCCTAGTTTTATAAAAGACATCCATCTTTCTTGGTTGTCCAGTTATTACCATACTAGTGCCTCAGCCAGAGCCTAGTTAAACTTAATGAGAGTGTTTTTACTGACCTCACTGTGCTTTGGATTCAAATAGAAAACTACACAACTTTTCTTTTAACAAGTTACGAGTTTTGTTTCAAGAAAGTAAGGTTGACATTTTGTTTGATGGAAGGAGTTAAAATACAGAAGTGGGGAAGGAGAAAGTTCAAACACCTAATCTTGCCTTTTGATCTGACTGTAAATTAACAGCCAGTGAGTTAGCAAAAGCCACTGTAGCTTTTATAGCATCATTTTTGTGTAGCTCGAGAAGGAGCTTAATGGAAAAGCTATATTTTACCCTAAAGCTTTTCTTTCACTTTGTAATGAAGAGAAACAGCAATGATCACATTTTCCTGGGTTGGTTTTACTGCTGCAGCAATAATGCTTTTACTGAAATCTTGGCACTACCAAAATAAGTGAAGGCAGTAAGCACACAGGGCACTGCATTACTCCTTGGAGTGTGCTAATAATGGCCTGGGTTACCTCAGAGAAAGAGAACAGGCTCTGCAAGTTCATCAGCCTCTCTTACCCAAGAAACGGGGATAAAATCAAAGTGTTCATTCATAATGAAGGAATAGCCAAGGCACTGAGGCCTAGACAGGTCAAGTGGAGTGAAATTATGATATATAACAGACGTAAAAAAAAAAGAAAAGTTGAAAAATTAGGGATCCTAGTAGACAAAAAAAGACTTTTGAATATTACTGTTTTTGCAGCATTGGGTAGAGTTAAGAAAAGGGAGAGCCTTGAACATGTTGTGTTTCTGTTTTAATCCTTAGAACATTAATATCCTGACTGCACTGTCAAGGTATGTATGGCTAGGCTTGGTGAACGAAGCTCCAGGGAGGGCTCCACCCACGCTCCTTCTCAGCGCCTTTTCCATGCGCACTGATAAAAAGAGGATAGCAGATAGCACCCTCGAGCCTGCGCAAGGGATTTTTTAGGTGAGACACAGCATGCACAGAGCTGGACCCACCCTTTAGTCCTAAGGTTCATCTGCCAGGGCCTAGCAAGCTTGGACGCTGGCAGCCAAGTCCTTAGGACGGAGGTTTAACCTCTTAGCTGGAAGGCCTTCCAGGGCTAAACGAGCTCCATCTGCCCGGGTTTGGAATCAGAGTTGTCCTTCTCCTAGGATGACTGCCAGAAGGCTAATGAGCACATCCTACCCATACTGTTAAGGTAAATCTGAAAGAAATAGCTGATTCCTTGTAAGAAAACAACGACCTTTTTGGAAAAGTAAATATTTTCAGACTTTTGGCTTAAAGACATTGACAGTTTGGAACTGCCCATAACAAAAATGAAGTTTTAATAAAGGTTAGTTAATTTGCAAATCAAAATATTTTATTACAGTTTGGCCTAAATCTATTATTGCTTTCTTGTTTGGCCACTGAACAGAAAGACCCATTTTTTCCTGAGAGTTCCATTCTTAATTTTAGTGGAATTTGTGGCTGTCATTTTTCCTCTGAGATGAGAATTGTGAAAACTGTACAACATATTTGACAATTCCTCCTCTGGGTCAAGAAACTTGTGACCTCCTAGGCAAAACATCTTAGCGTGAAAGTCTTTAAATTTCACTGTTTTCACTTTCAACACCTTTAAGATTACTAAGGCTTAAATCTGAGGCATATTAACCCTTCTCATGGACATTTTTTTTTATCAATCAAGAATGCATGCTCCAACACAAAATCTGAAAAATAGGGGAGAAAATTTCCTGCAATTTCTTCAACTACCTGTTCTACTTTTCTATATATCTTTAAAAATAGCCAGCCTAAAGATTGCTTTATTTGTGACTTCCAATATCAGTGGTTAAAGGTGGGAGAAGAAATCATTTGGTGTTTAGTTTTGATCTACAATGCACTCCTCTGACTCTAGATGCAACAAGAAGGAGGACTGGTGTTTATTTTTAACATGCTGAATCAGAAAGGAAATACAAATGGTCATTTTTGGGGATACAACTTGCTATACCCTTAAAAAGAAAAAGGTAATTTGGAAGGGTAGAGCCTGAGGGTTTGGGGAGGCAGCAGGGAGGGGTTGAGGCTTTGCATTCAAGTGGTCAGAGCCACCAGGCTTCAAAATAGCATGTTCAGTGAAAATAAAGAGCAGTATGGCTTTAAAAAGCAAAGTCAACTACCACTTGACTGCCTCTTTTATGCCATGCACATCTTTGAAGGTTAAATTTGTTATTTTAGGAAAACATATGGTAGGTTTGAAGAGAAAACCCAGGTTGTTTGGCTTCAGTTTTTTATGGTGTGAAGCTAAAAGTTGTCTTGCACTGGAGAAATGAAAATCCTGATCTTTATTGTAGTTGTAGTAAAGGACACAAGTGTGCTACCTTTTAAAATTCCATTAATAACATTATTTAGTGTTCAATATTTAAGTGCAATTTGTAAGCATAAACATGACTATTATATTAAGTCATATATTAACTTGTGAACACAACAAGGAACTTCACTGGGTCGCAAAAGTGAAGAACTAAATGTCTACACTGCACATCTTTCTGGTTGTTAAAGTTTTCTCTTACACATCCAATGGAGTGAAAGGACAAGGGGCAATGGTTTTAAATTGGAGAGGAGTAGATTTAAATTGGACATTAGGAAGAAGTTCCTCCCCACAAGGGTGGTGGAACACTGGCCCAGGTTGCCCAGGGAGGTGGTTGAGTTCCCATCCCTGGAGGCATTCCAGGGGAGGCTTGCCAGGGCTCTGGGCAAGCTGTTCTAGTTGGGGATGTCCCTGGCCACTGCAGGGGGGTTGGACTAGATGAGCTCCAGAGGTCCCTTCCAACCCAAACCATTCTAGGATTCTATGATTCTAAATACCATTTATTTTTTGCATGTTAATGTTTGTCAGCCATAAGCAGTGTGCAAAATCACTAGTACCGCTTTGATTCTATAGGATTAGGGACAGAAAATGAAAGAAAAAAGTATAAATGGAGTTGAGTAGCTAATCCGTTCTTTCACAAATTAGAAATTTTACTCATTTATGGTTTTTTGTTTTTTTTTTTTTCTACAGAAGTTAGTATCTTATTTTCTCATATGAGTGATCTGTGATAGCCTTTTTCTGCCTTCTGATTTCTACCCTTCCAGAGCTCACTCCCCAGCACTGAAGATGCTGAAACAAGGCATCTTGTTTGTTTGTTTGTTTTTCCCTCCTGAGCCAGTGTTCCTTTTGTTTTGGAAAATTTTGGGCGGCCTGTCAGTCTCTCTGCTTCTACAATGTCATGTACTTGAAGAGGTGTCACTAAAGCAGACAGCCCACGGTAGTCGAGCACTAGAAGTTTTACCTTCTGCTTGCCAAGTGTTGAAGTCCCACACTGTGGGCAGGGTGACAGACTTTGCTCTGAAAGCATGCCAGGAAGGGGAAGAAAGAGACAGCTGTCTGCCTGTAGCAGAAGAGGGTCAGGAGGAGATGGGGTGACAGAAAGGCACCCAAGCAGGGCTGTTTTTTTTAGTGTTCTGTGGTGACTTCTCTGTTCAGGCTGGATAACAAAAGAAAACAACTTGGTGTCTGTTAGACAAGGTGGGATCTGTGGTTCACTAAATGTCACACAAAACATGGTGAATCCTAGATGAAGTGTGCCTTTTGACTTTTCCTCACCTGTAAATTTGATTCTTACCTCATGAGACACAAACTCTGTTTTCTTCTCACACTAGAGGGTCTTTTATAGCTTTTTGACTCAATAAGCTCTCCCTCAAGAGCCAGTAAGCTGATATTAGCCAAGAGTGCTAACATCAAAGGTGCTTTATTGAGTATGATCAAGGAACCTCTCATGTCAGTACCAGGGGTGTTGGTTTTGCAGCTGCTTGGCAGCCTGCCCGTTGCCATACAGTTATGGACCTTCTCAATGTCAAAGTGGTTTTCAAAGTGTGGGGAAAAAGACTGATGGAAGGCCTACAGCTCTAGAGTGTGCAGGAAAGGGATTGCTTGTGTAATATAAAGGTAATATTTCTTTGGTTTAAGTTTAAAAGGGAGAAAACAGAAAGCAAAAAGCAGATAAGTATTTTGTCAGCTGTATATGCCAACCTGGTGCCCAGTGAAATGTTCCCAGTGACCTCTTGTCTCACCAAAGATTAATAAACTGAGATAAGAAAATTTAATGTAAAATATACAACAGAATAGCAGAAACTCCTGTGACCCTCCATATTAGGAATTTCATGCCTCTGAGTGTGAGCCCTTCTTGTGGTGGCAGTCAGTAACATGAGACATTTCACTCCTGACTTGATTCATACAGTGAGGGCTGAAGGTAGCAGATGTCAGGGTGAGTGACCAGAGGCTGACTTCTTCAACTGTCAATTCTCCATTAAGGAAGCTGCACACCAAGTTATTTTGTAATTTGTCACATTTATGTCCTAGTGAGGAGTAAGCTTATAAGATGTGTTAGCACCTGTCCCTTGGGCAGCTGCACACCTTGTGTATGGATATTCCTTTTGGTACCATTGGGACAAATTGCCTTAAAACTGCACTGATTTTTTTTCAGGCATCTTCTGGTGGTGGTGAAGGTGTGGAGCTGTCTGCAAGCTCTTTGGTGACACAGTTGAAAGGTAAAGCTTTCTCTATGCCATGAGATTTTGGAGCAGTCCAGCAGTAGCCAGTCTGTTGGCCGTGTATAGACAGAGCAGACAAGGCACAGAATATCTATGAAGTTCTAGTCTGGGCATGTATTTTAGTGCCAGACCCTGGGCTATTTGGATGTCACTTCATAGATCAGATGATTCTCTACAAATGCTGATTTTGCTGCCTTGTTCACAAATGTCTCAGAACTGACCTTTCTGGGTAGTAAGAATTTATTTTTAATCTAAATCTAATCCACTCTCTATGATTCATTTGAGTGAAATACTCTGGTTGTGAACAGCCTTCTACTTCCAGCTGGAAAAAAAAAAGTTTAAAAATAGGTATTTACCTGTTTCTTCTCCCTTTGGTTGCAGGCAGCATCCCTACCACTCAGCAAATACTGCAGCACTTTTTTGACTGTAGTCCTTACAGACTATTTACTTAGCATTCTCTTAGTGATGTCATTAATCTATGTTTTATGATATCAGAGGATATCAGCAATGACTTTATTTTGGAATTAGCTATTGCCTGATTGGTTTTATAAAGGCTTTTCTATGACCTTTCTTCACTGCTCTGTATGTAAGGTTTGATTTAAATAAAAGGACTTTTTTCTTTTCTCACACCAGTTACTTAAATATTTCACTGCAGTTTTTAATAAATATACTTCTGTTAATGAGTTTAATAAGTCAATTGGGTGGATCTACAGAGCCCTCTGGAAAATGGAGCAAATATTAAATTTCCCAGAGAAGTCAGTCAGTAGATAGCAGCTTTGGGGGGAAAAAAAAAAGCAGAACTTTCATGTATTTTTATGAGTTTAAGAAAGATTTACTTTTGAAGTTACATATAATTTGAAAGAATATAGGCTAATTCAGAACAGTGGAGTTTTCTGTGCTAACTATTAATCTTAGAACAGTTCTATTGCATGAAAAAAAAATCACTATTATTTTGCTGTGAAGTTTTCAGTAAAAACCATTGCAGTCTTAGCATGGGAAAGTGCATACACTGATGGTTCTGGTCACATCTGCACACACTCAGGACTGTTTAGGTTTGCTTTCTTTAGACAAGAGTTGCACACCTAATCTGAAGTTCTTTGAGATATTATCTCCTTCAGCAGATCTTTGTAAGCCTTCTCCCAGCTGAGTCTTTCTTTGGGCAAGGTGGAAGTGGTGAGCAGCCGTTAGAGTGGTGGTTGAGGAGGTAGGTGTCTGTGGGCACTGATGGGAAATGGTCGTTGGAGGGAAGCTGCTTCACCACACAGGAAGAGGCATCAAAATCTTGAAAGCATTTTTTTCCAGCTGTTGCTGAAGAACCATTTAGAGACTAGAAGCTGAAAGCCACAGATCTTCTACCTCACTTCCAGCTAAGAGGGTTGTTCCAGAACAAGGACTGATTAGCTGCACTCTTCTCACAGCTCTAGTGAAGGGCTCAGCATTTTCACCAAAAAGATGAGTTTAACAGTGGTGAAATAATAAATTGCAAATGTGTAATCAAATGTGTACGGGATTGTCTTCAAGTTTTGCAAAGAAAAATCACAAAATATGAAAAGATACTGAAACTTTGTTTTTTGAAATAGACTATGACTCCATAATTTATTACCAACCTGTTTGCCAATAAATATCAGCCAACAAAACTCCTATAAAAATGTCACTTAAAACTATTTATTACTGTAAGTAACTCTGCTTCACCCAATCACAGAATTTCTTGACTCTTTCAGCTATCGCATTTTGTGTTAATGGCTGGGCAAGATTTCCCTGTGATTCCAAGTTACTGACCTGTCAGGGCTGTGAGCTGACAGCCCTGAGTTCCTCTTTCTTACCTCACTCCCCTCAGTCTGTCCCAAAAATGAGAGAGACTCTTTTTTTCCCATATAAATGTCCAGCACTCTACCATTAAGTAACTTCCAAACTCATTTCCCATGACATATTGTTGGTAGCTATTCCACTTCTAAAAGATTGCCCACTAGCACCCTTGAAATAAATATTTGCGACTTTGCTTTGAAGTATATATTTGGAGACAAAGCAGAGCAGAATGCTCTTTAAGCCAATGTTTTTGTTTCCAGTGAGATTTAAGGAAAGTAATAGGATAGCTTGTAAGAGCAGTACATGATTCACTGAACTGATGGCACATTTTATAGTCCTCCTTCTGTTACTGTCCTGTTACATCATCACAGGCAAGATAGTTCATCTCTGCTTTTGTCCTTCCCAAGTCAAGGGTGGTCACTAGTTTATTTAGTCTGTGTATTTTGAGGCAGCATTTAGTAAATTGTCTTGTGCAGAATGTGTGTTCATGTATGTATGTATGTATGATGACATACTGAGCACCTATATGTCACCTGAAGTGAAGGACCCCAAGCTGGGAGAGAGAAGGACACAGTATAGTCTACAGTTCTCCACTATATCTAATCTCTGCAAGAATAATCTTAGGAAAAGCAACTTTTCTACTTTGCAGGCAACCCTAGAACTCTAAAAATAGGTAGATGATGCATTTGACATGCATTAGCTTGACTTTGATGTCTTGACCCAGAAATACTCTTTGTCATACTGACAATCTACAATCTATGTGAAGTAAAAAAGTGATAGGGGTAGTATACACCTATCCTAGTGCAGATGTTGCTATTTGATACCAAGAACTGAACCAACTGTGCTGGCTTTACTGGAAATCTTAGTATTTAGCTTGTGTTAATATTTCCATGTGCTGATCCTCTTGGGCAACACCTCAAAGGACTTGTATTTCATCACTAGAAAATTTTAGTCTTGTTGAAAATCATTGGGATTTGAATTTTTGAGGTTGTTTGGTTTGTTGTTTTTTTTTTTTTCCCAAGTTCCACCAATTGCTACATTAAAGCAATACATAAAAAAAGGGGTTTAAGTTCTTTGGGCAGATATCCAGAGGGTATGTAGTCTGAAACATGGGAAACAAGGAAAATAGCAGTATTTCTCTGCTTGGCAATATCACCTTACAGAGGCTTCTGTATTCAGGGTTGTATGCGAAATATCTTTGGTTGCCTTGTTTGCCAGCCCCCTTATTCCCACATTTTGTACCAGTATCACAACTTCAGAGAAGGAGACCCCTGTCAAGGACTGCACCTCAGTGGGAGCATCAGGTGCTACTTCTGTTCTCAGAAGGTCATCTGAGGAATATTTTAGAGGAAATGAATTGCTGTGCTGTTTAATGTTTCAACTCCCCTACTACAACCACTAAAAGAAAACAAGTACCAAGATTTTTGCCACTTGCATTCAGAATGGGGATGAGATTAAAGCTGTTGCCCTTCTGTGTCCATATATTTCACCCATAAGTACAATGACCCACTAGAGATGTATATTCTTATAGGAGCAGATGGTATCTGTCCATAGCTCAGGCAGCCTCTGAAAGCCAAAAAGCTTCTGAAACTCTTCCAAGAATAATGACTTGTTCCCCAAGACAAACTTATTCAGGATGCAGTTAGCAGACAGAATTCCACATTCTTTCAGAGAAGCCGTTTGAGCAAAGGCAGTTATTACATGCTATAACCTTCTGGAAATTAAATTGATGGATTCTTCTCACGTCTGGAGCAGACACTAATGGAAACTCTTGTGAATGTGCTGGGACCTTTGGAACAAGCCACCAGAGAGCTAATTGCTGAAGCAGCAGTTCAGCCAAGTCATACCACCAGTTCTGAGTTTGTGTTTGTCAATGCATGGCTCCTCTCCTCCCCAGCATCCCTGAAGTCATCCAACAAGGAATCTTACTCATTGCCAAAACAAAAAAAAGATGGTGCAGGCTATTGAAACCACTTCTCAGGTTTAAAAAAAAAGTCTCTTTTTTAATGCATGTTTTCTTCTAAATTCCTTTATTTGAATAAGTTAAAGTTTGTGTCAGAGGCAACGAGACTGTTAAGTGAACAAAGATTGGGATCATCCACAAACTTGCTGAGGGAACACTCTACCCCTTCATCCAAATCATTAATGAATATATTGAACAGTCCTGGACCCAGCACTGACCCCTGGGGCACACCACTAGTCACAGGCCTCCAGTTAGACTCTGCTCCACTGACCACAACTCTCTGGGCTCTGTCCTTCAGCCAGTTCCCAATCCATCTCACAGCACAGTCTCCCAATGCATGCTTCTCAAGTTTGGCAATGAGGATACCATGGGAGACAGTATCGAAAGCTTTGCTAAAGTCAAGAAGAACCACATCCACTGCCTTCCCCTCATCTATCCATCTAGTTATGCCATCATAAAAGGCTATCAGATTAGTCAAGCATAACCTTCCCTTAGGGAATCCATGTTGACTTATCATGATAAAACTTCTCTCCTCCAAATGCTTGGAGATGGTGTCAA
>VWZO01016866.1:76002-91832 GCA_013396975.1 Bucco capensis | reverse complement strand
ACCACCACCACCACCCGCATGTCCGGTTGCCTCCTTGCCGCCGGCTCTGCATGCTCGGGGTTCAAGGTACCGCCGGCTCTGCGTGCTCGGGGTTCAAGGTACCGCCGCCGGGACCGGGACTGGGGTTAACGTGGCTGAGCCTGGGGGGGCTATGACCGGTTCCCGTTCCGTTTCGGGGCTGCCGGGATGGTGCAGGGCGCTTGGACTGTGGGGCTGCTCCGGCCACCGCCTCCTCTCGTTCTGCCTTTCTACCAAAAAGCCGGTTTAATTCTTATTATTATTATTGTTATATTATTTTCCTCCTCCTTGTACCTCACCTGGTCTCGTACAGCAAGCTCCAGGCTTGGTAGGGAGGAAACGGAGCTGGGTTCAGCCCCGCGAAGGGTGCCCCGAGCCCGAGGGGCAGCGCCAGGGAATGCCCGGGGGAGTCCCCGGAGGGTGCCTAGAGCTCAGGTCCTGGTTACCCTCTCACAGCTGCCGGTCGGAGCAGGCAATCCCCAAAGCCCCTCGGGCTCCTCTGTGGTCAGGAATGGGTCCCGGGGAAAGTTTGGAGAAGGGTGCGGAGCCCTGGAGAGTGGCGAGGGAGCGTGGGTGGGTCTGGGCAGGCAAAGGCACAGGCACCGTGGGCTCAGCTGGGGGATGGCGAGAGCTCAGTCTCCTGTTGGTTTAGGTGGGTTCAAGTTTGCAAGGCTGGATGATATGCATCTGTGGCAAACACTTGTTTCTTCTTTCCTTCCTAACGATTTTGGAGAGTGTTTTATATATATATATATATTTATTTATTTATTTATTTTCCCTGCATACTTACAAACGTCCCCAGTTTTGGGGGAGGAGGATTGTTGTGTTTTGCCCTTTTTTTTGGGTGCTTTTTCTTTTCCTTTCAGAGGTAGTAATATGATGGTGTTACACTCCAAGAGAGCTCTAAGAATCTTTAAACCTCAGTGTTGTGTGCTGTGTGTTACTCATCTGTGTTGCATTATCTGAGCATCAGTGATCTCAGCTAGGTTCAGGTTTTCATCATGCAAGGAGCTTCTAACAGTCAGTCACAGTGTGAATCTAAGGAGACTTTTCATCTCTCACCCCTATGTCTGTGTTACTTTGCTTCTTATTTTGGGGGTAGAAAAGAGCTAAGCTGTGATGTGTTGGGTAACATGGAGGTATAACAGATAGAAAGCAAATCAATTCCTTTGCAGAGAGAGCTACCTAAGAAAGCTTTTGCTTGAACCATGCCTTGGAGAATTTCACCAGAGATGTGACAGGTGGTGGTTTTGTTTGATTATAAAGGGTTTGTTTGATGGGACTAAGTTAGATATGTATTATGTAGCTCTCCCTAGTAGCATTCCATATGCAATGAGTAATAAATATGAGTTTAGTTCCAGATCTAAGGAAAGGAGATGGGGGGGGAACCTCCACCTTAAAATGAAGATGTAATTTTTGCCTATTTGTGAGCACTCATGCAACGTTGCCTTGTTGGAGTTGTTACACATGATCCTTTTTGCCCATGACTTCTCCCCTGCTTGGCTTTTACAGGCATTAAATTGCACAACTACTGCTGTGTTAACACTTTGCTGTTGCTTAGAAGTCATGAATTCTCTTTGTCTTCCCAAAGAAATCAACCCAAACCTCTCCCAGTGGGTTATTTAAAGAAGCAGAAAATCCTTGTTAGCCAGTTTCTGTGGTCCTTCCTTAGGCTGAGCATCTCCTGTCAGTGGAGTCTGGCTTGCAGAACTACAAAATAAGATGCAAAAAGATCAGATACCAACATTTTCAGGAGTTTCTTCCTGTACAAAATAGGTGAAAGTGTCATTAAATAGCTTTAGTAAAAAAGAAAACCAACCTGGCAGCAACCCAAGAGTTGTAGAAGTTTTGTCATGCACAACAGAGCTTTTGTTCTCTTAACACTTGCAATTTATTATTGATTTTTTTTTGGTCAAAATAGGAATAAAAAGAATTCTGGATAATGTGAGGCTGAAATAAAGAGACTGTACTTCAGCTGTATTAGCTTTGATTGCATTTAACTGACTCTCAGGGTGAGTGACTGTATTTCCTGTGGCCATTTAATAGAAGTTCCTTCAATAATTAAACTTAATGAATAAAACCCTAACAGGCCACTTCTTTATCCCAAGAAACCTAGCAGATATGACTTCATTTCAATGATAAATTGCATTATTCACAGTGTGTATATGGACCTCAAGTGGCTTGGGTTGTAGCCATCTGGTTTGCCAATACAAATATGCTTTATCACTTAGCTTTGGAAGGAAAAAAAAAAGGAAAGAAAATGAATAATATTTCCATGAAAGCATGTTGTGGACAGTTGCTTCTGTGATAAGAAAGGATCAGCCCCTTTTCCCAGTGGGAGAAGACAAGGGACTACTTTAAACACTACTAATGAGTTCAGTTTATCTTGCGTGCCTTTACAATGCTGTAGTTAGTTAATTAGAGCTTTTTCCTATTAGCACTATGTTAAGACTAATGAATTAACATATCCCACAGATCAAAAGAACATCTACAAAGTTGATCTTAGAGGAAAGAAAGTGTTATTGTGGGGCAGGAAGTCCCCCTGGCTTTCCCAAGGAGAAGATTTGTTGGAATTTCTGAGCTGATGCTTCAGAGGTTGCTGAATGACTTGAATTGATCACAAACAAGTGACACTAGAGCTCTTGGTTGCTTAGCAACTCCTCAAGATGCCACCATTTCTTTTGGTGTGTTTTGTCCAGTAAAGTAGCAATTCTGTTTTGTTAAAGAGTGTCATTTTTTTTTTTGGCCAGCCTAAATCCCACCTGATAACAACCTTTGGGGATATAGAATTGAATCAGTGCCTCAGCACAGAGCCTGAAGAGTAGCAGGGACATGAAAACCAGAGCAGGAATCTTTCTTATAAACTAGACTCTGGAGGTGATGTGCTCAGTGTTTTAATCCAGGTTTCAATTGTCTTTTCTACAGTTAGGCTTGTGTTCAAAACCCCAAATCATTAGTGGGACAAGTCAGTAATCATCTCCCAAATGCTTCTCTCATGCTGCCTTGAGATGTGAGCTCTTACAAAGTCTTGTGGGTTTACCCTCATCCTCCACTGTGAGTAAACCAAATGCAGCACATGATTATTGTCCAAACTACTTTAGGACAATCTGGCCCATCCTATAACCCATACAGATGGAGATGTTTGCTAGGTTGTCCTTGCACAAGACACTGCTTTCTTAGCAGATCTGTTTTATAAAGAAATAATAGGTTTAGAACTCAAAGAGCCAAATTTGGCTTTAAGCAGGCTGTGGCATCTTGCATACAGTTCATACATGAAGAATCAGATTTCCATGTCACTGAACTGATTATTGGTACCCTTGGGTACCCTTTATTGGTACCCTTGGGTATGCTGGCATCTTAGTTCTCAAGTGCACCTCAGAAGGGACTCTTACAGTCAACCACACAAACCTGATCAATTTGGGATGTCCCTAAGCCAGAATATCTGTTTCAGGAGTTTACTTGTGTGCCCTTCAGCTGCTGCTGAGCTTTTTCATCTGTAGCCTCCTGCCTAGAGCTGAGGAGAAGCCTTTGCAATGTGTGTGGGTGGAGATGAGGTTCCCAGAATCATTTTGCTTCACTTATCTATGTCCTTTTGAGCTCTGCTACTTGCTAATATAGACATAACCATTTCCTTCCAAAACTATAACTAAGAAAAAGCATACTAAGGCTAGGAGAACTGCTGGCTGTTATGGTATTTATTTTACTTAGCTGGTAGTTGGTGTTCTGGAAGATCTCTTCTGATGAGAAGAAGGAATCTAGGTATCTTTCTTCTTTCCTAGACAAAGAGTTTGGTTATTGCATGATTTACTGGCATGTGGCACTAGAAAGGGATGTTGTAGCTGTGCCCATAGTCATCTTTGGACCACAGTGAGCAAAATCTCAACTCACTGTCAATATTCCTAGGCTAAGATTGCTATATCTTATAATCTTTGCACTTGGAATTGCCTTTCTAGGCTGAGACAGGCTTGGGTCAAGATTCAGGTCTATGTGAGCTGGTTTGCTTTTGTTGTTGATGTTGGGTTTTGGTGTTGTTTTTGGTTTTTTTGGCTGTTTTTAACAAAGTCAACACCCCAACCTCAAGGTTGTTGTGATCCTCCTCCTTCTATCTGTTTCATGCATTGATTTCTGTAAGTTCATTTGCATCCCCAAATGCTGATTAGGACTTGGCATTGCAGTGATTGCCTCTGCATTATAAATAGATGGAGGTACATGGTAATATTTGGTGTCTTGCATTTCTCCTCCTGGCATGGCCAGGCACCTTGTCTCAAGCACAGAGTATGGAGCTGGGATGGCTCTTGTGATGTGCTCTTTTCTGAGCTTGCAGCATTCCCTAGCAGATGTTTCCTTCTTCCTTCATTACATTTAAAGGTACATAACTCCCCCCTAAAATTCAGATAGAAAGCAGTTTATCATTGAAATTAGTGTTTATTGTTAGAGCTGGCCTCATTGTTTTGAGTGGGACCTCCAGGGGCAGATCCTGCTCCGTGCAAGAAGGCCAAGATTTGTGTTGCTTTCTTTATGAGGACTTTTAAGTCTCCATGATTTCTTTGGACCCTCACCAGCCCTCTCTTTTCTCCATTTATCCAGAAAGTTGCCAACATCTCCTTCCAGGAGTTTTTTCTCCTTTTGCTGAGTCAGCCATCAGAGGGGATTAGATGAGAAGTATGATGGGGATAGGACTCAACTAAGGAAGAGTGAAGGGGAGACTGTGCAGGACAGGGGATGAGCCTGCTTGGATTCATCCTCATCTTGGCTTCTTTTCTCCTGTACAAAAGAAATAGAGATATCTGAAGCCAGGACTGAGCAGCTGGAACAGAAGGAGCCAATGGTAGAGCCTGGGCAGGGTTGTTACTATAGGAGTGCAGCTCTTTGACAGATCGCTCCTGGGCTGGCTGTGACAAGCAGTCTGTCAGCCAGCCTGAGCTGCCTCAGGGGCAACCTCATGCAGAGCTCCCAACAGGTAACTTCCACACAGCCACTATTTTGCTGTAGGGAAAAACAGAGCTTCTCATAGCATCCTTGTTTCATCCTCCCCACGCTTGTAATCAAGGAACTGGGCAAGGGTGAAACTTGTGTACATGCCATGGAGTTTGTTTTGCCCTGAGCTGCTCCATTTCAGCAGCAAATGTGCACTGGTAGCCTTCACATTGCTCTGCAAAGGCTCTTAGTCTTCAGCCTGGACCCTACTTAGGTCCTTCTCACCTTCCTGGTGATGCTCCTGCTGCACTTGCTTCTTTCTCTGCCTCCTCCTCCTCCTTCTCCTCTTTGCAGCATGTGAGTTGTGCATTGACAAGTCCTTGTGGCTGCTGGTCTGTTGTTTTAGAGGTGCACAGGGCTGTAACTTTACAGGTGAGATGAATCCATGTGAAGAGACTCAGGGAAATCTCATGCTCTGGCAAGTTTAACCAAGCCAAGCACTGAAAGCACAGGACTTCAGTTCCAAAGAATCAATGCTTCAATGAGCCCAAGTCCTTCTATCTTTCAATATAGCTTAGTTGGATCACAGAATCACAGAATGTTAGGGGTTGGAAGGGCCCTAGAAAGCTCATCTAGTGCAACCCCCCTGCCAGAGCAGGAGCACCTAGACCAGCTCACACAGCAATGTGTCCAGGCAGCTCTGCAATGGCTCCAGACAAGGAGACTCCACAGGCTCCTGGGCAGCCTGGGCCAGTGCTCTGGCACCTGAACTGCAAACAAGTTCCTCCTCAGGTTAATACTAAACCTCCTGTGGTCCAGCTTGCTCCCATTGCCTCTTGCCCTACCATTGGATGCCATGGAGCAGAGCCTGGCTCTCTCCTCCTCACACTCACCCTTCCCATATTTCTAAGCATTGCTGAGGTCTCCTCTCAGTCTCTTCTTGCCCAGCCTGACTCTANTGCTCTAGTTGGGGATGTCCCTGGCCACTGCAGGGGGGTTGGACTAGATGAGCTCCAGAGGTCCCTTCCAACCCAAACCATTCTAGGATTCCATGATGATTCTAAGCTGACTCTGCATGGTTGGCAGTCACTCTTCAGGACAGCCTCCTGGTTGAATGTAATTGGTGAGGCAGTAATCTGCTAAGAGGAGCAGAGGAAAAAAGCAACTGCAGGATTGGGCCCATCCACCTTTCAGTCTGTGTCTCCTTTGGTGACTTCTGGAGTGTGACACAAGCAATTCCCTGTCAGCCTTTGCTGCTGGCTGACACACAAGAGGTGGCTTTGAAGGCTTCCTGCTGTGCTTGGATGGCACTTGAAAGGAAGCCAGGGCTGGATTCCCACAGCCTTAAAAAGGTCTGCTTGAAGAATGCACCCTTCAGTTGTGTCCTGTGTGTGACAGTGTTCAATCTGAGGGGAAAACCTGCAACAATGCATCTGTAAAACCCAACAATAAATGGCTGCTGCCATTGCTGTATCCCCAGTGCTTGAAATGAAATTAGTCTGGATGAAAGATTGCTCTGCTGATAGGAAAAGGAAAATGATTATTCCAGGGTTGGATTGCTCTGTTAGAAAATACCTTAACAGTGCTTTCAGCTAACAGTAGTGATGGGTTTTTTCTTTCTTTTTCTTTTTTTTTGAGAGATACTCACAGAATACACCAATTTTTTTGTGCAGTTTACTAATAATAAAAGGTTGTCTGTAGGCTTTGAAGCATCTACATTCTGTTGGTTTGTTTTTTTTTCCCAAGAGTGATCTCATAGCCTACTGTTGTCTGTCATATCATTGACATCCTTCCCTCTGTGGTCCCAGGCTGGTTTGTGTTGGTGGAGACAGGTCTGTCTGCATGCCTTTTCACCTAATTTTGTTGGGTTTATGTCTTCATAGGCAAAACACTCCAAGTATTCATTGATTTCTTTCAACTTATTAACTGAAATTGGGCTTATTGTTCAGGTGTTTTAATGGATGAGGACTCTGTGCTTTATTTGCCACAGGTTATTCTTTTGCTATTTCTCCACCAGTGACTTACTTCTAGTAGTATTTCAGTGGAGGGAGCAGATTGTAGAGGATTTCTATTTAAACCTGAGGAGTTAGAGAAGGTCCCATCTGAGCTTCTTGGTCATGAGGCAGTTTTACAGCTGAATAAACTGTATTCAGTCCTCACTTTGTATGAGTTCTGCAGGAGCCTTGATCAAAACTGCAACTATTAGCTATTAAAATCCCAAAGCCTTTGAGGGAAATATTCCTTTTGCTACATTTGAGCAGAAGGAAATAACCCAGAACTGCACCACTAGTAATCTGCAAGCCCTAATGGCAGGTTTAATTTAATATATTGTTTTTAGGCAAGTGATAACTGTGGTGCCTTTCAGGATAAATATTGCACTGGTGAAGTCATGGCGCCAGGGAAATAGATGCACAAACTCCCAGTGACCTCAGCAGAGTCAGGTTTTTGTCCCAAGAGTGATGAAAAAAAAAATCTAATTTACAACCTCTAACCAGTTGGACAAACAGGCATAATGGCTCAGGGCCTTGACTGATACAAATTGCTGTGGTTCAGCTGAGGATGATTGAGTTACACTGACTTATACCATCTGGCCTTCTGGAGCATTGTGGCCAAGCTCTTCATGGGCCAGCAGCAAGCTGAGGGCTTGGACTCACTGCAAACAGGCATGTTAAGAGTTTAAGCATGCTATCTCCTATGCAGTGGTATGTTCCTGACTCAAATTTAGACTGGAAACACATAACCAGGAATCAGGAATGAATATTCCTCTTTTCTGAGGGGTATAAATGTCCTGCTGTAAGCTGTAGAGCAGCTTAAAGGACTAGCCCAGCTGTGCAAGGCTGAGGTATTCTACTAGTGACCTTCCAGGACCTAAAGGGAACTTCCAAGCAGGCTGCAGAGGGCCTGTTTGCAAAGGCCTGCAGGGAAAGGACAAGGGGCAATGGGTTTAAATTGGAGAAGAGTAGATTTAGAGTTGATATTAGAAAGAAGTTGCTCCCCACAAGGGTGGTGGAACACTGGCCCAGGTTGCCCAGGGAGGTGGTTGAGTTCCCATCCCTGGAGGCATTGCAGGTGAGGCTTGCCAGGGCTCTGGGCAAGCTGCTCTAGTTGGGGATGTCCCTGCCCACTGCAGGGGGGTTGCACTAGATGAGCTCCAGAGGTCCCTTCCAACCCAAACCAGTCTAGGATTCTCTGATCCCTATCCAAATCCATTTGCAGGGAGAGCCCTCACACCCACAGTAATTGCTCAGGGTTTGCTAGCTGCATGCCAAATACACCTTTCTGGTCCTGACTTTGACTTAGGCTTTCACCTAAAGCTGGCATTTTTCTTCTTTGTGATGATCATGTTGAATTGCAGCATCCCTGCTGCCTGGGGCTCTGCAGCACTCACTCAACTACTCATCTTTTCCCTACTTTATCTTTTCTTTTTTTTTTTGGCTAATAGTGGCCCAGACAGTGCCTGCCTGCTGGGAAACACTCAGCCTCCCCTTTTCAACCTCATCTTGCATCCTAGGGAACTGCTGGAAACTGAGAGCTGCTTCAGTTGTATTTTAGTACCAAGTTCATTAAAGGCAAAACGCAGGAGGTGTTTTGGCATCCGAAAGTCACAGAGCTCACCTGGCAGGGGGGGTTGGACTAGATGATCTTTCTAGGGCCCTTCCAACCCCTAACATTCTGTGATTTATGCAGCTCCTAAGGAAAAGGAAGGTTGGGATTGGGTTGGTTTTTTTTTTCCCCCATTTATTTCCAAGTGTGCAGGATCTTGCCTTTTGGAGCATTGCACCTAATTATTCTGCCAGTGCAGCAAATTTTCCCTGTCAGCCATTCCATCCCTGTCAGACATCACTGTGCAGTGAAACCTCACAGAATTCCAGCTGCATGGCAAGAGGAAAAAAAAAATCATCTTTGGTGCACAAGAGAGATGCTTCAGTATTTATTTAATAATAATAAAAAAACCAGCAAAAAAACCCAACCTCAAGGGCTAGGCATAAATCTTATCATGTGTATCACAAAATATAGGAATAATCTTTGTGTTCAGCAGATAAGCAGCATTTTCCAGACAAACCTTTTTTCCTCTGTCATCCTCCCAAATGTATGCTAAGCTTGTCTGTGCACAAAGCTCCTTGTAATGGGTGATGGTTAGACCAAATCTTTTCTCCCCAGGTAAGGGAGGATATAGGCAGGAGCATGAGATATTTGCAGTGTTCATTTTATACAATGCACTCCTTAAATAATATATGCCAACTTTTGAAGCTCAGGCAGTGCCAATCCCTTTAACCATTTCTAGCTGTATGTATTTTCTAATCCCCAAATGTCTCCAGAGAGAGAATGTGCCCTTAAAAAATTTTAGGCCTTTAAATTAAATGAATTTAAATTCACTCATTTGCATACTCTTTTTTTCCCCTCCTCCTTTGTTCTGCCTGAATGAGATATTACTTCAGTAATTGAACTGTTACTTTGCTACAGGTAAATGATGGGAGACAGCTTCTATTCCAAGGGCTTGACAGCACCAGGGTGGTGTGGTGCTAATCCAGCAATTTGTGGTACACCTTGGAGAGGAGATGATGTCCACTCCACTTAGGATCACTGGGGCTGAAGCTTGAAGGTTCCATGAGTATGTGGGGCTAAATGTGCTTCTCAGAGAGAGAGAGAGAGAGACTCAAAAGGATGCTGTGGGGTGATGAAGCAGGAAAAAAAACCCAAACAACCTTTGAACAGAGTGATTATCATATAGATAAACCAAAGCTCAATTCTCCTAAAAATCCAATTTGGCAGCTAAAACATAAAGCTGAAGTCTCTGCAAGAGTTTTCAGGAGCAGGTTGTGGTGATCACCTTTGTGGTGTGTCATGTTCTCAGCAGCATGAACATAGAATCCTAGAATGGTTTGAGTTGGAAGGGACCTCTGGAGCTCATCTAGTCCAACCCCCCTGCAGTGGGCAGGGACATCCCCAACTAGAGCAGCTTGCCCAGAGCCCTGGCAAGCCTCACCTGCAATGCCTCCAGGGATGGGAACTCAACCACCTCCCTGGGCAACCTGGGCCAGTGTTCCACCACCCTCGTGGGGAGCAACTTCTTTCTAATGTCCAGTTTAAATCTACTCTTCTCCAATTTCAAACCATTGCCCCTTGTCCTTTCACTGCAGGCCTTTGCAAACAGGCCCTCTGCAGCCTGCTTGGAAGTTCCCTTTAGGTACTGGAAAGTCACTAGTAGGTGACATCTCCATATGATGTATGAACATCTCCATACCTGTGTGATAGAGAAGGTGAGATGGAATGGAGAGAAACAGTAGTGGGAGGGAGAGGAGACACTGATCAGGAGGGTAAAATGCCTGTTGGGAAAAGTCTTGCTGTTAGTACCTTTGGGAAAGATAGGGTGGGTATAGCAGCCAAGGATGGCAAAGTGGTTTAGGCTCTGTTATCCTATGTCACTTAGTGCTCTGTGGGTATATCCATGTACCAAGAGGGAAAGAAGAAGGAGGTAAGGGGCTGAGTGTCTGAAAGGCTTGGCACTCATCCCAGAAAATTAATGGATAAGTTGATAGAGGACTGAATTAATACAGGCTTAAAGAATAGAGACATAATTAAGGCCAGTCAGCAGGGCTGTCTGAAAAGGGAGCTCATCCCTAATGGGGTTCCAGGGTTGATAGATATTAGGACAGAGTTTTCTAGGTGTTTAGATCTCATCAAATCTCCCTTCGAAACAAACCAACCAGCTCCTGCTATGGAGAACTGGTAGAAGTCTTGTTTCATGGATTAAGGTTTAACTAACAGAGCTGAAAAAGCATTGGTCACTAAGGATTGTGCCCTGAAAGATGTGTGGGGTTAGCATAGCTTCAGGAGAATGAGAGCTAGTCCTGAAGCTGTTTGACATCTCTGTCAATAGTCTGGCCAGGAAAATGGCATGATTGCTGCCAAAGTTGTGGATGAGGCAATATTGGGAGTATGGAAACAATAGTAAGGGACATGGAGCACAGCCCTGGGGAAAAAGCTCTGGGAGTGCTGGTGGCTAGGAGGATGCCCATGAGGCAGCAATGTGCCCTTGTGGCCAAGAGGCCAATGGCATCCTAGGATGCATGAAGAGGAGCGTGGCCAGCAGAGCCAGAGAGGTTCTTCTCCCCTCTCCTGTGCCCTGGGGAGGCCTCCCCTGGAATGCTGTGTCCAGTTGTGGGCCCCTCAGCTCCAGAAGGCTAGGGAGCTGCTGGAGAGAGTCCAGCCCAGGGCCAGCAAGATGCTGAAAGGAGTGGAGCATGTGCCCTAGGAGGACAGGCTGAGAGAGCTGGGTCTCTTCAGCCTGGACAAGAGGAGACTGAGAGGAGACCTCAGCAATGCTTAGAAATATGGGAAGGGTGAGTGTGAGGAGGAGAGAGCCAGGCTCTGCTCCATGGCATCCAATGGTAGGACAAGAGGGAATGGGAGCAAGTTGGAGCACAGGAGGTTTAGTATTAAGCTGAGGAGGAACTTGTTTGCAGTTCAGGTGCCAGAGCACTGGCCCAGGCTGCCCAGGAGCCTGTGGAGTCTCCTTGTCTGGAGCCATTGCAGAGCTGCCTGGACACATTGCTGTGTGAGCTGGTCTAGGTGCTCCTGCTCTGGCAGGGGGGTTGCACTAGATGATCTTTGTAGGTCACTTCCAACCCCTGACACACTGTGATCCTGTGGAGCAGATTGAGCAGCTCACAAGATGCTCTTCTCCTCTCCTCCAGCAGCCTGTGCCTTAACCCATGCACTGCAGGAGGTTATCTTGAGAAGATTTCCTCACATCCCAAACTGTTTTGGGTTGGAAGAGAACTTTCAAGGCCATCTAGCTGACCCCCCTGCAGTCAGCAGGGACATCTGCAATGACAGTAGATTGCTCAGAGTCCCAAACAACCTGCCCTGGAATATTTCCAGGGATAAGGCATCTCCCACCTCTCTGGCCAACCTGGGCCAGGTTCTCATCACCCTCAGTGTAAAACACTTCTTGCTTATATCTAGTTATCCTTTCTGATTATCATACAAGGGTATGGAGGGGTCACAATGGAAAAAGAAAAGAGGGGATACTATGGCTGAAGGACTAGTGGAATTCTTTGACATAGAGGTTTTTATCTGAATCCATGAGAATGCTGGGAAGCTGTGGCCAGTTTTGGTGTCAACTGCTGAAAAAAAGAAGAGGGTTTACAAACCTGAAGAGTCATGAAAATGACCACAATATTGATTTAAAGAGTGGAGAAAATTCCCTGCAGTGAGAGATTTAGAGCTCAATCTGCTTAGCTCATCAAAAAGAGGATTGAGAGGGGCCTTGATTACAGGGACAAGCATTTTCATGGAGAAAGCATGTCCAGGTTTTTTTTTAATCAAGAAGACAAAAGAAAAATAGGATCCAATAGCTGGAAGCTGGAGGCTTACAATTTTAAATTAGACATTAAACAGAGGGGTTTTTTTTATCTGTGATTAACCACTGGAATGAACCATGATGTGTTCAACTGGAGACTGGATACCTTGTGTGATGTGATCAGACAAATCCAAGTTGCTGGAGAGATGATTTGCAGGTGATAGGGGAAAAAAACAGAGCAGCCTGTGATGTTCAGAATGGTGAAAAGCCTTAAAATCTGTGAGCATTGAGAGGTCAACCAAAAGAAGAAGATAGGGAAGAGAAAGGAACATACATGGGAAGGAGAGAAAGGAGAAATAGAAGCAGCAAAAGGGCAAAGAAAGACATTTCATCTGGAGAAGGAGCTTATGTTTCTAAGTCTGGGAGCATATGTCAGCAAAGTGAGTTTTGGCATTGGGAACACCTTGAGTGTTGGCAGAGCTGGAGTCATCTGTCTCGTAGTCAAAACAGCAATTTTGGATCCTCTGCTTTGTTAATGATGATGAATCCTCCTTCTATGTGTGCTTTGGGCTTTTGGCACCATTGGCTCCTTGTTCTGCTGCTGTGAGAGAAGAGAGTGCAGTTAACTTTGCTTAGACATGATGGAGCTGAGAGCTCTTTCCTACCATGAGAGCCATGCCATGGTCCCCAGGAGGGAAGGACATGTCCTGTACCACCTACCTTATGGAATTATTTACCTTTTCAGTAGCAAGGTGTGCCTTTCCCTTTATTGACATCAGTGTTGCACTTACAAGAATCAAAAGAAATCATGACCCTTTTATTTGTGCCATTAAACCCAAAGATTTGGGACATCCAGCTGTAGTCTTGGCTGGTTTTGATGAGTATTTTGTGTGTGGCTTTCTCCTCTTTGCAATGGTTTCAGTATTTCAAGTGCTGATAGTACCTAATGTAAATGTAATATTGGGTTTCTTCTGTGGGGAAATGCAGTGGTGCAGTTGTGATCCAGGGGAATTTACTCTTTATGATGGAAGTGAAACAGATGCTTTAAGGATTGAATCCCAGTGTGGTGAGGGTTGGAAGGGACTTCTGGGGATCATCCAGTCCAACCCCACTCCTAAAGCAGAGTCACCCACAGCAGCTTGCCCAGCATCACCTCCAGTTGGGGTTGGAATCTCTCTCTCCACACAAGGAGACTCCACAACATCTTTTGGCAAGCAGGGTCAGTGCTCAGGCACCCTCATGACTATAAGCTCCTTAGTAAGGACTGAAAATAAATCACTTTTCCAGAAACCAGTAGAGAACACTAATAGGAATTGTTCTGTGGAGAGAAAGAACTCACATATGATATTTTTTCCAGCTCCATCACCAAGCTCTTACCTTTGTTTAGCAACAGTTCCTGTGATGTTTGTGGGTGTGAAGAGAGTCATTATTTCAGGCTTTTTTTTCTTTCCCTGATGAAAATTAGCAGTGTCTTTCCTTTGGTGTATTTAACAGAAACACAAATTCTTTGTGAGCAATCAGAGCACCCAAACACCTGTAGCTCTACATGGGTCAAGTATTCCTGCTTTTTATGTCTAGAAACATTTTCCATTGCTAGTAATCCTGAGTAGCAGTTTTCTGTCTTCTGGGCCAGAGTGGAGATGTTTTCAGGACTGGGCTAGGACTTCTTTTGTTAATCTTCTCCTTGGAACTAGGAAGACTAATAAATTGTTCTAAGTAGGAGGAAAAAATCATCTACACTACCTGTATTAATTGACTAACTGGCTAGTAATTCTTCCAAAGTGCTGTTGGAAGTGTATTGACCTTGATGATGATTTTTCTTTCTCAATGGCCATCCTTCTAATTCTCTAAGGATTCCCTAAGAGCTTTTCTTAAATCAGAGCAGCACTTGAGCATTTAACTCCTGACATTGTGACATCCATTAGGAAGGCAGAGAGGTTGGAATTACCTCTATTCAAGCCGATTAAAGATCCAATTAACTTGGAATCCTAGCTCTGTTAGTAACTAACATGACATGACACAATACCCTGGGAAAAAAAACACCAAACCCAACAACCCACACCAAACCAACCCAAAGAACCAATCCCAAACCTTCCTCCCTCCTCTTCTGAACTCATAATTAAGGAACAAATAGTCCCTGAATGATTTGGGGTTTTATTCTTTACACTTTTTGCTTGGCATCCATCCTGCACCATGAGATCAATAGTCCTTATAAATTCTTATCATGGCTTGGGAAAGTAGTATTATTAGCACTTTAAACATCTAATCACTCTCCTAATCATCATGCCCTTTGTAGCAATAACATTTTTTTGTGTGTCAGGGAGTTAATGATTGTGATTTTTCTTGCCCACTTTACACTTGCTGTCTCTTAATTCCAGTGTGATTATTAAAGTGACTGCTTGACCTTGTTTCACCTGCTTGCAGAAATACTTCTGTCTGCCATGTTCATTCCTTGAAACACTTCATCTGTACATGAAATACTCTGAATTCTTTCCATTCCTTTCTTAGAGGCACCTTGAATATTTTCCCATCTATTTAGTCTTTTCTATATCTATAATTTCTCAGTGCCCTTTCGGCGCAGTTATACTTAATTTCTTCTTACCTTTGACACTAGCAATGCATCAAATTGCTAATCTTGCACCACACATTCTTTTTTTTAGCCTTTCCTAATGCATTCTGTGCTAACCTCCCAGCCCAGTTGCCTCTTGAGCACCTTGCCCTGCTCAGCAGATGCTTCCTCCTGAAGTCATTATTGTTTTTATTAATATTTGTTGAAAGAAAACAATCCAATAGAAACCCTTCCTCTCTTTCAACCTCCTGGAGGCCCAGGGCTATTTGGTGAATTTAACTTCAGTGAAATGAAATGAAACAAATCTATTCTGAGCCTCCAAGAAAAGAAAGTCTCATGGTTTAGCTCTGAGGCTGTTTCCAAATATAGAGGTAGGAAATGAATGTGTCCCTGGGTAGATTCTTTTGCCTCTTCTAAGCTGTTTTGTTGTGTTGTTTTTTTTTTCATGGTTTCCTATGAACTGAGTGTCTTGATCATTTCTTGAGAGAGGAAGTAGTTTGGTTGGATAAAGAGTTAAGATGATACACTATAATATATATATGTATATATACATATGGATATAATAGGTATATTCATTATAATGAGCATAATATGTATATACATATTATATTATATGTAATATATGTAATATACTTATTGTATGTTTATAATGATATATTACGTATATTACGTATATTACGTATATTACCATACCATTATAATTATAAATATATATATAATAAAGATAAATATATAACATATACATATATAACATATAAATATATAATTAATAATATACGTATTACATATTTATAATTGTTACGTATGTTACGTATGTTACGTATGTTACCATACCATTATAATTATACCATTACAATCATTATAAATATATAACATTTATATATATTTTTATATATATAAACATAAAATATAAATATATAATTAATAATATGCGTATTACATATTTATAATTGTTACGTATGTTACGTATGTTACGTATGTTACGTATGTTACGTATGTTACGTATGTTACGTATGTTAC
>VWZO01016866.1:55133-75757 GCA_013396975.1 Bucco capensis | reverse complement strand
TTAAATATAAATATAAATATTAAATATATATTATTATAATATATTATATATTAATATTAGTCTATATATTAATTATTAATTATAATTATCTATATTAATATTAGTCTATATAATTATATAATATATTATAATATAGATTATATTTTATATACGTATTATTAATATATATTTTATATATATATGTTATTTTCTAAACCATTTTGTGCAAGGGGCCATAGCTTTTGCCTTGGACTTTTGAATCTGATATTGCTTTCTCTTCCCTGAAAATCATCAGCAACATCTGCTGTGACTAGAAGGGGAATGAATCAAAAGTGAAGCAGCTCCACATGGAGCATATAAAACTAAGTTTGTTTTTTTTCCAGAGAAATGCTTTTTGAGCCTTGATTTGACACACCTATAATGTCTTTATTTGCATGAGTGTGCAGATATACCTTCTGAATGTAAATATGGAGGTATGTTACTCAGATTTTTGTCTTGTGGAAGCACCTGGGAAGTGCTGGAAGGTTCAAATACTAATGTTTATTAGTTCTTAATATTGAACAGCTATGGAAAAGTGACCCAGATTCCTTCTGGTTTGGGATATTTGGGTGCTTCTTCCTGCAGAGGAAAATCTTCCCGTGTTTGGCTGCAGACACTTGCTGGGGCAGATGTTATGACTCAGAGCAGACAAGGAGAGTCAGATTTTCTTATTTACTTTATTATATATATATTTTTTTTCCTCTCAGAAGTTACTTGCCCCCAGGCATGTTTTGACAGGGAGGATATCATTTCCAATGAAATGTGAATGTGGAGGCTTTCCAAAGCTACAAATTGCAGAGATTCCTCAGCGTGACTCAAAGAGGAGAGAAGTGGTGGGCATGCTGCTCACTTGCTGTGGTGGGAGGATGCTGCTCTAGTGGAGCTTTGCTCCTAAACCCACAGTTGGTTGCATTGTTACATGATTTTGGACATGAGAGGCAGTGTCCATGAGTGAGTTGTTCTGACTTTGTTCCTTTAATAACCATTTTCCTCTGGAAACTTCATAAAGGCCAACAGGGCAGGGTTGCTTTTTCCCTGCTACCTCCAGGTAGTCTGGGATGGTTTAAAATCTCATTTCCCCTACTTGTTTCCCATGGTTAGGTGAACCTCTAGCATCAGCTTGAAGAAGCTGTTTTCAAGAGGACCAAGAATGTGATCTGAAAGCGGGATGCTTCCTGTTGTAGACTGCATGGAGAGCCATGAAGGGCTCTCTGGCTAGACCAAGATAATTGCTTTTCCCTCCTCGTATATTGCGTATATTGCGTATATTGCGTATATTGCGTATATTGCGTATATTGCGTATATTGCGTATATTGCGTATATTGCGTATATTGCGTATATTGCGTATATTGCGTATATTGCGTATATTGCGTATATTGCGTATATTGCGTATATTCATAATGATATCATGCGTAACATGCGTAACATTACACTGCAGCATTTCAGTGTTAACATGATGGCAATAAGAGGAAGGATGCTGATCAAGGACTTCTTTCATCAGTGTGTGACTTCTGCTGGGATCACTCATTCACACCTCACTTGGAAAGCAGTGGAAATTTGTACACAGGCAGGATCTGGCCTTTGGCCTTGGGTTGCATTAGCCGCAAGGTCTGTGGGATCTTAGAGTCCCTTCAGGGAGATGTGGACATGAACCTCCTTTGTGTCACCATGCTAGTGAGGTGTTGGTTTTTTTTCCCTTCTGTGCTGAGAACACCAGGTAGGAAAGGCCTAAGAGTGAAGTCTGAGAGCTTTAACCCATAATAAGTCTGATGTCCTCAGGGAGAATGGAGATTAAAGAGCCCAAATTCTCCAGGAGATTGTCACTTGGCTAATGATGATCGTAGCCTATGGCAGTGGGGGATGCTATGGCTGATATTTAGCAGGGGTTGTGAACCAATTAGTCTGTTCAACAAAATACTTGGTCCACTGGGTGTGAATGTTCAGCATATTTATAGGGCTGGGTAAGGAACCAGCTAATCAGAACTGGAGAAAGCTACTTAAGAGGCTGTCCTAGGCTCTACAGAGGCCCTGAGATAACACAGCTGACAGAGAAACAAATGTTTGCCCGTGTAAATATTAGGCCTGAAAGATTGTGTTTGAACTGTAGTTTTTCCCCCCAGTTTCTTGGCACTGTAAAATCAATTAGGGATGCTTAAGACTTGCTAGAGTCTGTTTGTCTGTGGAGAGCTTCTTTCAATGGTGTCTTTCTCCAGACATGATCTCCTGCAGGTTGGCTTCCTCCAGCTTTACTTTTGGTGTGTCTCAGATGGTCCAGGTTCCATGCCCATTTCATTTCCATGGCAGTAGAGGATGTCACATAATTCTAATTCTAATACTAATTCAGTATATACTAGGATGTTGATTTATATTCATTAACTGCTTAAGCTGTGAGTATTCCTATGAACTCTTTAACCCATTACATCTTTAATCTGCTAACCTGCAAGGAGATTGGAGTGAGATGGATGTAGGTTTCTTCTCCAGGTTTAACAGTTAGAGGAAATGGATTCAAGTTGCACCAGGGGAGGTTTAGATAAGATATAAGGAAAAATTTCTTTACTGAAAGGGTTGTTAAGTTTGGCCCAGGCTGCCCAGGGAGGTGCTGGAGTCACCATGTTTAAGAAACATTGAGATGCTCTCCTTAGGGCCATGGGTTAGTGGTATGGGAGTGCTAGGTATGGTTGGACTTGATGAGCTTAGAGGTCTCTTCCAACCTTAATGATTCTGTTAACTTGCTAAAGTATGAAGCTATTGCAAATCATCACTTGCATCCCAGCCTGGTCCATGATGTTAGTGATGTTAGAGAGTTGGTACCTACAAAAGGTCTTTCTTCAGCTGGAGAAGAAATGCAGTGATTCATCTCCACTGACAGGGTGGCTTAAAGCTTTAGAAGGCCTTCTTGGCTTCTTTATTTAGTTGTTAAATGCAATTAAGAAAACAACTTTCCAGTTCCCCTCAACCCCCCCTCTAATCTAAGGCATCACTTAGCAGAACCACTCCTGTAAAACACATCATATGAGGAGAAAAATCCACAGGCTTCCCTGGGAAAGCTTCTTGAGAATATTGATTCCTCAGATTGAAGACACCAGTGTGGTTCTATGTGTTTTTTACAGGGCATCTGCAAATAGAAGGACAGCTTCTAACTCTGCTTCTAAGCTTCTGATCCAAACAATCTGCCTTGCTCTCTTCCAGCAAGCAATCAGTTTGAAATGCAGTTATTTTGGTGCTGAAAGGTGTTTATTCCCCAGCACTTATATTAAACAGCAAATGTAAACTGAGGCTTTCATTGTATTTGCCAAGCTCTGCTCTAGCTCTTTACTTATAGAAAACTCCAATATTCCTAAAAGCCAAGTTTCAGCCTGCTCTAGTAAACACTGGGTTATTATATTTGTATTATTAGGATGGTTTTTTTATACACCTCTCTGTGTAAAAGCTTTTTTTGTGCTGCTGCTGGCCTGGCTGGAAGTGACTATAAGTACAGTGGATTTTAATATACAGATGTTATTTCTGATAGATCTCCCTTGAAAATGGCATGATCCTGAAAAGCACAATGCTTATTGGGACTGAGAAATGTGTTAATTGCTTTTTGTTTTCCCTTTTCTATATGTCTATCAGAGGTGGGAACATACTGGCAGTTAAATGGGGTAAAAATGGTCTGTTCTTTTTTTAAGAGGAAGATCCAAGTCCATAGAGACTCTCCAGGGATCTCATTAAAGCCTTCTGTCCTTAATATAGTGTACTGCAATAACAGCTATCAGAATCCCCACAGTGTGGTTTCCTGATAGGTTAGTTTACACAGAATTAATTGTCTAATTTTGCACGAGACCAGTAGAGAGCACATTGATTTTTATTTGGTTAGTTATTTATTTCTTGCTCTGTAGCCTGATGTGGATTCTGCCTCATGTTTTGAGGTAGTTCTGTTTTACTTGTGCTACTGTGTCATAGCACGTAAGAATCATGATTTATCCTGATTATTCTCCTTTTTAGATCTAAGGATATAAGTCCTTCTGTAAGTTCTTCCATCTGCAAGCATTGCTGTTCAAGTCAAGCAATATATTTTTGTGTAACAACATAAAGAACAACAGAAAAACTATTAGAATAAAATCTCCTTGGCTGTGCTGAGAGTTTGGCTGGAGCTGCATTTTTCCCTTGTACTTGGAGGCTTCCTTTTTCAAGTGAAGTTTTTGAGAGATAACTGGCATGCAAACAGAACTTGTGCCTCACTACCTGTGGTGAGAAAGAGAGAGTTATACAGAATATTCTTCAGCTCAGTTTGGGGCTGGAGGCTGCTACAACTGCTGGGCTCAACCAACGACTACAAACTGCCTCTCAGCTTGACTCAGCATTGCTGCTGCCCTAGGGAGATGATTTTTCCATCCTTACCTGCTCAGGTGAGGAAAAGATGATGGACATGTGCTGATTCCTCACCCCTTAACCTGGCTGTGATTTCTACCCTGAGGAATGGCTTTGCTCTACAAAGCCCACTACAGAGTCAGAGAACTCAGAGAATGGTCAGAGTTGGAAAGGATCTTTAGAGGTCATCTAGTCCAAGCCCTAGGTACCTTCAGATTGCTCAGAACCCCCCAAAAAACTGACCTGGAATGGTTCCAGGGATGAGGCATCTACTACCTCTGTGGGTAACCTGTGTCTCACCACCCTCATTGTGATAAACTTCCTCCTTCTACCTAGTTTAAATCTCCCTCTTTTAGTTTCAAACCATCACCCCTTGTCCTGTTGCAACAGGCTCTGTTGAAGAGTCTGTTCCCTTCTTTCTTATAAAGCCCTTCAGGTGTTGAGAGGCTGCAAGGTGGTCTCTCTGGAGCCTTCTCATCCCCAATTCCCTCAGCTTTTCCTCATAGAAGAGTTGTTCCCCCCCTCTTATCATTTCTTTGGCCTTCTCTGGACTTGCTCCAACAGAGTCATTACTTGGAGGGAGGAAACCCAAAGTAGCAAAACTATTCTCAAAGGCTGTTGTGATTCAGAAAATGTTTGTCAACACTTGGATTTTAGCTTTAGTTTCTCTTTTACATACATGAAACCTTCTCTAGGTGAAACTATGACTTTTCCTGTAAGAAGTGAGCAAGTTGGACAATGCTGGCATCCTTCTTGCCAGCATATTTAGGAGGGGGAAACAGAAAGGGAGTCAGTGAAAGGTGAGATTCCTTTGCCTACTCATTCACTGGCTTTTTAGCTCTTGCCTCTGTTGAAGAAGTCCTGTGTAAGCTGTGAATTTATAATGCCAGAGCCATTCCAAGATGCTTTTGTAAACAGGGATTGTATCTCCTTGTTAGACACTAGATGTGGGGAAGCTGCAGTATGAATCCAGCCCACCAAGCAAAGGAGATGTCTCTATCATCCTGGCCAAATCCTGCTGTTCCCAGTTATTACAGACCATGCTGTGTGCACTAGACTTGACCAGGCATCATGCTGTTCTCTGTTGGGAGGCACCTGAAAACTGAATTTGTCACCATCCTGCCAGGTCCTGTGACAGAGCCTTTGAGTGCTGGGTCCTATCCTGGCACCACTGGTAATGTACATGTTGTTTTGCTGTCAGTTGTTATCTCCAAGTGTTGACATCACACACAAAATAACACTTCAGCAGGTCTCTTTCCATTAAAAAGCTGAATTCCCAGCACAATTGAAGTCAATGGAGCCTTTGTCACTGACTTCAATAGGCCTCAACTTCCACCTCATGACTTTATGGGAAGAAGAATAAATTGCTGCTGAGAATGCAACTGTCTCTTGACATCCAGTGGGATAATGAGCAGTCAGTCCTGGAGCTGCCATCCTGCTTGTCTGATGAATAATAGAACTGAGTACAAGTGATCTGTTGCCTTCCAAGTGGGTAAAGTGATTTTGAGCAGATGAGTGTGGGTGTAGGCAGCCAAGAAATACGGTATGAAAATCAAGTGTGAGAAGAGTCCTAGACAGGAGACAGCAACTTCTCTGCCTGTCTAGCCTCCAAAACATGGCACCTAGCTGCATGTAAACACTGAGCCAGGAAGATGTTGGGGATCAAGATGACAAAGTCTTGTGTTACTAGGCTTTGATTTATTGTTGTCTCTTTGGTTTTGTTTGTTTGATTGTTTGGGGTTTTTTGGGAGGTTTAGTTTTGTTTTGTTGTGGTTTTGTGTGTGAATTGGGTTAATATTCTTAAAAGAACACAAGAGAGATTTCAGTGAAACCTCTTCTCCCTTTTTTTGTTTCTCACCAAAAAGCCCTCTGAAACTGGTTAGAGCATGGTTGGATCTCTGCTGTGAGGATGATGGCACAAAGGTGGAGGACCATCTTTTATGGATGTGTTACAGAATCACAGAAGCAATAAGGTTAGAAGAGACCTCTAAGCTCATCAAGTCCAACCATACCTAGCACACCCATGCCACTAAACCATGTCCTTAAGTAGAGCATCTCAATGTTTCTTAAACCCCTCCAGGGATGGTGACCCTACCAGCTGTCTGGGCTGAGACTGAACAACCCTTTCAGGGAAGAAATTTTTCCTTATATCCAATCTAAACCTCCCCTGGTGCAACTTGAGGCCATTTCCTTTTGTCCTCTCACTGTTAACCCTGGAGAAGAGACCTACCCCCAGCTTGCTCCAACCTCCTATCAATTTAACAAGGGTAAGTGTAAGGTAATGCATCTGGGAAAGAACAAGCCCATGGATCAGTACAGACTGGGAACTGATGTGTTGGAGCACAGCCCTGGGGAAAAAGCTCTGGGAGTGCTGGTGGCTAGGAGGATGCCCATGAGGCAGCAATGTGCCCTTGTGGCCAAGAGGCCAATGGCATCCTAGGATGCATGAAGAGGAGCGTGGCCAGCAGAGCCAGAGAGGTTCTTCTCCCCTCTCCTGTGCCCTGGGGAGGCCTCCCCTGGAATGCTGTGTCCAGTTGTGGGCCCCTCAGCTCCAGAAGGCTAGGGAGCTGCTGGAGAGAGTCCAGCCCAGGGTCAGCAAGATCCTGAAAGGAGTGGAGCATGTGCCCTAGGAGGACAGGCTGAGAGAGCTGGGTCTCTTCAGCCTGGACAAGAGGAGACTGAGAGGAGACCTCAGCAATGCTTAGAAATATGGGAAGGGTGAGTGTGAGGAGGAGAGAGCCAGGCTCTGCTCCATGGCATCCAATGGTAGGACAAGAGGGAATGGGAGCAAGTTGGAGCACAGGAGGTTTAGTATTAAGCTGAGGAGGAACTTGTTTGCAGTTCAGGTGCCAGAGCACTGGCCCAGGCTGCCCAGGAGCCTGTGGAGTCTCCTTGTCTGGAGCCATTGCAGAGCTGCCTGGACACATTGCTGTGTGAGCTGGTCTAGGTGCTCCTGCTCTGGCAGGGGGGTTGCACTAGATGATCTTTCTAGGGCCCTTCCAACCCCTAACATTCTGTGATTCTGTAGTTCATGTGTTGAGGAACCCTGGCTTGGAAACACTGATTTCTAACAGAAAGGTGTAATGTTAGAGCAGCTGGTGGGGGTGGGCTTCTGAGATGAAACACAAAGAGAGGTGCTGGATTTGTGGATCTGTGCCCTTGGAGCAAAGGAAACAGTGATTAAAGCAGAAGATAAGCAAGGCCAACAGTGTTTTCATCATTAGTCTCAGTTTGTAGTTGGTCTTAGCACTGCGTGCAGCTCTGTGGGAGCATAAAGCCAGCCCTGTAATCCCCCCAGCTTTTAACTGGGCCTGTTTATGTATTGTGATTGGGGAAGCTATTGACTTTATAGTCTTTCATGTTCCTTATGTTCCCTTCTGTTTTGATGTTCTGGTGCAGTCAGCGACGTGCTAAACAAGAGATGACTTCACCACAAAGTGATCAAAGGGCTGGGGGAACACAGGGCCATCAGGAATATGTATGGAGAGCTCTGGGAGAGTGGCAAGTTGGATTTAAAGGTTGTTTTTTTTCCAGCTGCTTAATTCCTGCTTAGATTTCTGGTGCCACCAATAAGC
This sequence comes from Bucco capensis, assembly GCA_013396975.1. NCBI lineage: Eukaryota > Metazoa > Chordata > Aves > Piciformes > Bucconidae > Bucco > Bucco capensis. The sequence continues at coordinate 67,814 of VWZO01016866.1, read as the reverse complement.
AACAGGCCCTTTCTTGAAACCTTTTCCTAAGGATTGACTGGCAGAATCAGTGTTTTACATGGGGGTTAGGGAGTAAAAGGCCACCATGAAGGTCAAGTCCAAAGAGATTTCCTCTAAGAGCTCATTGATTCTGCTAGATTTTTGACTTGTGGGGGGAAAAAAAGACCACTCCTTTATCTGCTGCTTGGATACAAGTGCTTCAGTATGAGGCAGGAGCAAAAGTGTAAGAGCAAGGGGAAAAAATGAGTAGAGAAAGATGTTGTGGGGCAGAGAGACAATGATTTCAGTCTCTGGCTTGTACAATTCCAAGTGGTTCCATTGTTAGCTACTGGTGCTTGGAAAAAAAGAAAAGAAAGAATGTATTATTTTATCCGTTTCAGAAATGGATTATATTAACAGTGAAATGGGGCAGAATAAAGATTTATGGTCACATCCTTAGCTTGAGTAAACAAGCAGAGGACCTCTGCTTGTCACAGGGATGGGAAGAGCTCTCTGGGCTGTAAATAGTAAGGATCTGGCTTTCTTCACATAGCTAAATGAGTGCATGGCTGCTGTGAGTGTGTATGCATGGAAATGTCATGATTTTGCACAAAAAGCAACATTAAGGCAAGGCTGCTTTTTGCCTCTCTAACCTCATCATAATATTGGCTTTCTAAGGTTGTTCCCAGTGCTGTGGTAGTGATTAGCACAATGAGTCTGAAAGCCTAGCCCATAAGCAAACTCTGCATATGTACTGTTACCTGCTCCTGTGATATTTCAATCTGATTCATTAGAAACATTAGCATTTTTATGGACTAATTAGAGGAAAACGTTGCTTGCACTCTTCCTGATATCCAGAGATTTTGACAGTGCAGTAAAGCCAAACAGAAGTAAACCAAGATTATTTTTCTTCCCCCTCCCCCCCCAAAAAAGAAAAAAAAAATTACTCAAATTAACTCAAAAAGATTGGGGAGATCTGAACTTAAAAAATAGGGAATTAAGAGAAGATTAGATTACTATACTACTGGCAGCTTGTACAGTTCTTTGAATTCCAAATTCCAGATCTCTTTCAGCTATTTTGGTTCTTCAGGCATAAAAATATTTGAGAAGCTGTCAGTCACTCACTATATTATTTTTTTTCTTGGTGAGGGTTGCAAAATGAACAGCAATGAGACTGAATAGTAACGAGTGCATTATTCAGCATCTCTAACTACCAATTGCTTTTCCGTGTTAAGGTTAGGGATTTCAGTCCACAAACCATGTAGTTTTTCCTCCTCCCTTTAAAAGCAAGCTCAGGTTTTAGTAGAGAATAGCTGTTCCTTCAAACACCTCTCAGATTTTCTCATGCTACACTGATAAATCACTTGCTTTGGGAGTTTAATTCTAAATATCCACGTGGCTCACTTGCTCTTGTTCTCTGTTTGCCAAGAGGGAAGAAATGTCTGTCACTACACAGTTGAGGTCATCCTTTCTTCTCAGAGGATGGAATGCCATTATTTCAATCAATCTTATTTTGATCATTATTGTTTTGATAATGATCTTGAACTAGACAGACCCAGAGCAGTGAACTCCTCATTTGGGGCAAAAAAATCTTCCTCTTGCACAGAGGTTAGAGGTTCAGTTAGGCATTTTGGTGTCATGGGAGGGTGCTCATGCTCTCATGGGCTCCAGCTGACTGGCTTTCAGGCCATGAGATTCTTCCCCTGCAGTTGGGTACCTCTCAGATATGTATGGAAATTTTTTTATTGCATTTGGAAATGTTGCACAAAGTCAGAATAATGATTTGCAAGTGATGCTTTACAAGTGAATGTCCTGTGGTAAATACAAGGCAAGGAGAATCCATTACAATCCTAGAGTGGTTTGGGTTGGAAGGGACCTCTGGAGCTCATCTAGTGCAACCCCCCTGCAGTGGCCAGGGACATCCCCAACTAGAGCAGCTTGCCCAGAGCCCTGGCAAGCCTCACCTGCAATGCCTCCAGGGATGGGAACTCAACCACCTCCCTGGGCAACCTGGGCCAGTGTTCCACCACCCTCGTGGGGAGGAACTTATCCCTCATATCAACTCTAAATCTACTCTTCTCCTATTTAAAACCATTGCCCTTGTCCTTTCACTGCAGGCCTTTGCAAACAGGCCCTCTGCAGCCTGCTTGGAAGTTCCCTTTAGGTCCTGGAAGGTCACTAGTAGTTCCCCTGAAGCCTTCTCTTCTCCAGGCTGAACAATCCCAGCTCCCTCAGCCTGTCCTCAGAGCAGAGGTGTTCCAGCCCCTGAGCATTCTCGTGGCCTCCTCTGCACCTGCTCCATCAGCTCCATGTCCTTTCTGTGTTGAGGGCTCCAGAACTGGACCCAGTATTGCAGAGGAGGTGTGAGCAGAGCAGAGTGCAGTGGCAGAATCACCTCTCTGGCTCTGCTGGCCACGCTTCTCTTGCTGCAGCCCAGGATGCCATTGTGCTTCTGGGCTGCCAGCGTGCACTTGTTGCTCATGGCCAGCTTCTCAGCCCCCAGCACCCCAAGGCCTTTTCTGCAGGGCTGCTCTCCAACATCTCATCCAGCCTATATTGATTAGCATTGTAGAAGGGACTTTTGGATGTCATCTGGTCTAGTCTCCTGCTAAATGTAGGCATGACTTGGAAGGTAGGTGAGGTTTATCAAGGCTTTGTCCAGTTGAAACCAATAATCAGCTTTGTCTGCTTCAGGCTAGACAAACTCAGTTCTCCCAGCCTCTCCTCCTAAGTTCTGTGCTGCAGCTCTCTCATCATCTTGGTCCTCTCTGCTGAATTCCTGCCAGTTGGTCAGTGTGTGTTTTGCAACAGAGAAAGCCAAAACTGGACACTCTGTTCCAGATGCAGTCTCAAGGGCTGAACAGAGAGTAAGAATTGCTTTCCTTGACCTGCTGGCTCTGCTCCTGCAAATACAACCCAGCATGTGGTTGGCATTCATCACTGTCACTGCTGTCTCCTCTCCAACCCTCACTCCAGGCTGTGTTCTCCAGAGCTGCTCTCTGCACCCTAGCTTCCCATCTGCAGATCTTTGTCATGTCTGCTTTGGCTGAATGGTGGAGGCTTTCTTGTCAGCCTAAGCCTATTGAGATGCTGCTGAGTGGCACTGCCACTCTCTGGCATGTTAGCTGCTCCTCCATAGATCTGTCTAGGTCCAGTTTGATTAAGTGACCCCCAACAAAATCTTCCTCTACTGTAGACAGGACTTCCTTGCCCCAGACAAAGACATTAGGAACATGGATCTGGGCAGTCTGAATGTAGAACTTGCCAGTAAAGACTGAGGCAAAAAAGTCCTTGAATGCCTCTGTCAAGCAGCTTTGCTGACAGATTCAGCAGTGACCCACATTTTCCTTGCTCTCTTGCTGCAGTTGTACCTAAGGGTGAAGCTTTTTTTTGTTGGCTATACCATCCCTTGCCAGTTTCAATTCCACCTGTGCTTTGGCTTTCCTAATTTCATCCCTGCAGACTGGGCAAAGTTTCTTTAAGCCTGTGTAGCCCATTCCCACTTCCACCTTCTGTTCACTTTCTTTTTGTGTTTGAGCTCAGTCAGGGATTCCATGTTGAGCCAAGTCAACCTTCTGCCACGTCTGCTTCACTTCCCACTCAGCAGGGTGAATTGTTCTCATGCTTTCAGGAGGTTTTCCTTGAAGATCAAGGAGCAACCCTATGCCTTTCTGCAGCCCAGGGCAGTGATCCATCACATTACACCTGCTAGTTCCTCCTTGAGCAAGCCAAATTGCTCCCCTGAACTTCAGCATCACTATCGGCTTCGATTCGCTCAGGAAAGCTTGGTTGCTTCTGCATCACCAGTTGCCATCTTAATGGATATCAAGGTGCATAAAGTCTCCCAGGATAGTCAGGACCTTTGATTGTGAAGGCTGAACAAAGTTTTATCCACTTCCAGTTCTTGATTGGGTGGTGGACAGTAAGCACCCACAGCAATGTCCTCCTTATAGGCCTCTCTGCTTTTGACCCATAAGCATCAAGCTCCCAATGAACTCATCACCTGTTTCACCACCCATAAAGGTCTTGAGAAATAATTTTGACTCATTAGCCTCTTCTGAGGAAAATTCTGATTTTTAAGCATGCATTTTAACAGCTTTTAAGCCCATACAGTGCCTTTTCCAACAGATATGCTTTTTTTCTGATAGACAAAAAAAAATATATATTTGAAACCCTGTTGGATTCTAAATATTTGGGATACTGTAGTAACTTAAAAACCTTCCTTGGTGGAGGGTGGTTGGTGTGAAGTCTTCATGAATATTTGTGGACATTCTGGGGTGCATCAAGAAGAGTGTGGTCAGCAGATCGAGGGAGGTTCTCTTCCTCCTCTACTCTGCCCTGGTGAGGCCACAGCTGGAGGATTGTGTCTAGTTCTGGGCTTCCCTGTTTAAGAAGGACAGGGAACTTCTGGAGAGGATACAGAGACGGGCTATGAAAATGATTAGAGGATTTGAGCACCTTTTTTATATGCAGAGGCTGAGAGAACTGGGGCTGGTTAGCCTGGAGAAGAGCAGACTGAGGAGGAGCTTGTCAATGCTTTTAAATATTAAATATCAAGAGTATGAGGCCAGGTTTTATTTCTTTGGTACCCAGTGAAAGGACTAGAGGTAAGAGGAAAAAAACTAGCACCCAGGAAGTTTTCTCTGAACATGAGAATGAACTTTTTTCCATTGAGGGTAGTGGAGCACTGCCCCAGGCTGCCCAGGGAGGTTCTGGAGTCTCCATCTCTGGAGAGATTCCAAACCCACCTGGATACATCCTGTGCAAGCTGCTGTGGGTGACCCTGGGGGATTGGACTAGATGATCTCCAGAGATCTCTTCCAACCCCTAACATTGAGGGATTCTGTGAGGAGTTAATAGCACGCTTTAAGTCTTTAAGTGCCCAAGTGAAGCACTCCCTGAATGGATGCATTTTCCAGTTGTACTTTTCTCTTTGCTCTTCCAGCAATTTAAGAGTGGTGATGATGAAATCTCCCATCTTGACCTTGGATGTCTCCTGCCTTGATCCAATGCCCTGTGCTGCTCCTTGAGCCATTAGCAGGGGACTCAGATGTGTTATTTCTGGCTCTGTAATTCTCTCCTCCTGCTACCATTTCCCGAGCTGAATCAGAGCTAACAAAGCTCTCCTTCTTCACAGAGTGCTTTCAGATCTGATGATGAAAAATGCCATCTAAGAGTTCAGCATTGTTCCCTGGACAAATATCACTTTGTTTGCATGGCTTGACCATCTCACAAGCAAGCTGAGGGCTGATGACTAAACCAAGATTAGAACAGAACAAAATGAGTTAGCATGAACAACTTATTGACTTCACTTTTTCCTTCTGTTTGAGAGTTATTCACTTTTAAAAGTCAATCTCTGGAGACATTTTTTAGTCTGTAAATCATTTGTCAGTGTGATTTAGGAATCTTTGAAGTTTGATTTTTTTGTTTGTTTGTTTGTTTTACTTATCATTTTCGATGTCAGATAAGTTAATTATTAGCTTGTGTGTTCATAAACAATTTGTACATAAAATTGAGGTTAAGTTTCTATTCCATACTGGTTGTTTTTTAAATGCATTTAAAAGGCATTTCTAGGGGAAAAAAAAAACAAAGCTGAAAAGAGGGCAGCAGCAAAATTGATTATTTTTTAAATAGCTTCATTATTTGCCCTTAGTGTCATGGGTTAGGTCTTGGTCTTCCTGAGTTCATGTCTCAGGGCATTTTGCATGTGAATTTGTGTTGTAGGGTGGGGGGAAAAAAGCATCCTCTGTTATATTTGCACACTGGCTGCATAAGAATTTTAACCAGGAAACATTAGGGAAATAGATTTTCAGATGGTGGCAATAGAAGTAACTGCAAAAAAAAAATGTGCTGATTTGTCCTTGTTGAAGATCTGCTCCAGCTTATCTGAGATTGGTTGTGTGTTTGGGCACATGGGTGTGAATAGCTGAGGTTTAACTTGTATCTGGAAAACATAGAACTAAGTTTTCTAGGTGTATTCTTCCCTGAAACCCTAATACTGGGATAGGAATTGATGGATCTCATAGAAAATGATGGCTATATTTCAGCTGGCATGTAGATACTTCTGATGCTGCCTCACCAGTTCAGGAGAAATCTGCTCAGCCATTGAGTTTGCACATACTCTGTGCTGAGGAGCTCAAGGAATGGTAACACAGAATTGTGTTGGGTGTTAGAAGGTTATTAAAAGCAACTGGAAGTGCACTTTACACCTTAGGGATCTTAAATGCAGGATTGTTCTACTGAAGAAGGAGATCCTAAATGTGCCAAATTGTACCGCAGGCTCCTGTGGTGCTGTTGGTTTTGCTCAGTAGCTTCACAGAATCACAGAATGTCAGGGGTTGGCAGGGCCCTAGAAAGATCATCTAGTGCAACCCCCCTGCCAGAGCAGGAGCACCTAGACCAGCTCACACAGCAATGTGTCCAGGCAGCTCTGCAATGGCTCCAGACAAGGAGACTCCACAGGCTCCTGGGCAGCCTGGGCCAGTGCTCTGGCACCTGAACTGCAAACAAGTTCCTCCTCAGCTTAATACTAAACCTCCTGTGCTCCAACTTGCTCCCATTCCCTCTTGGCCTACCATTGGATGCCATGGAGCAGAGCCTGGCTCTCTCCTCCTCACACTCACCCTTCCCATATTTCTAAGCATTGCTGAGGTCTCCTCTCAGTCTCCTCTTGTCCAGGCTGAAGAGACCCAGCTCTCTCAGCCTGTCCTCCTAGGGCACATGCTCCACTCCTTTCAGGATCTTGCTGGCCCTGGGCTGGACTCTCTCCAGCAGCTCCCTATCCTTCTGGAGCTGAGGGGCCCACAACTGGACACAGCATTCCAGGGGAGGCCTCCCCAGGGCACAGGAGAGGGGAGAAGAACCTCTCTGGCTCTGCTGGCCACGCTCCTCTTCATGCATCCTAGGATGCCATTGGCCTCTTGGCCACAAGGGCACATTGCTGCCTCATGGGCATCCTCCTAGCCACCAGCACTCCTAGAGCTTTTTCCCCAGGGCTCTTCTCCAACACATCAGTTCCCAGTCTGGACTGATCCATGGGCTTGTTCTTTCCCACATGCAGTACTTTACACTTCCCCTTGTTAAATGTCATTAAGTCTCTCCCTGCCCATGTCTCTAGCCTGTCCAGGTCACTCTGGATGGCAGCACAGCTCCTGGTGTGCCAGCCACTCCTCCAAGCTTTTTATTGATGACCAGGATTTATTAATCCTGGAGGGCAATATTGACAAAGGTGATCCTCTACCAGTCCCAATGTCCCTTAAGGGGCAATGACAGCTGGTGTTGACTCTAAATTTGAACTCAGTGCCTCATGAGGGTCATGGCACAAGGTTGAGCTGCTGAACATGTACCTAGCGTGTGGAGACCTGAGCATGTCTGCACAGACCTTGAGGGGAAAAACATCTGTGATGTGACAAGCCTGAGAGTGTTTGTGGAGTCTCCTTCTCTGGAGAGATTCCAAACCCAGCTGGAGGTGATCCTGGGCAAGCTGCTCTGAGTGACTCTGCTTTAGCAGGGGGGTTGGAATAGATGATCCCCACAGGTCCCTTCCAACCTCTACCATGCTGAAATCCTATGATTCATGTATCTTTTAGAAAGAAATGGATGGCTGAAATGTGAAGGTCACATTGCAGCAGGGACCACTCATCCCTGCTCCAGTCTGTTCTTTCTCTGCTATGAGGAGGTGTAGGAGCCTGGGAAGCAACCTGGGCCATCTGTGGCTTGGCCTGAAGCAATGGGTGATGCCAGCCTTTATCCTGGCTGCAACATTTGCTCCTGCTTCTGCTCAGAGACCAAGCAGCCCCTGGGTAGCTCAACAGAGGGATCAGAGATGTTTTAAAGTCATCTTTATGCCCTGCTGCTTCTTCCCTTCTCTGCACCATGTGCAACCAGACTGAAATAGAGTGTCAAATGCAGTGAATGACCAGATGAGTGAATCCAAGTGTGAACTGCATTCCCTCACTCAGAAATCTGTCAGCTCCCTCTAACCTCATGGAAAATGGAAAGACCAAAGTGACTGTGCTGGCAGAACCTCATCCCAATAAAAAGCCATTATGGAGCAGGGAGCTGGGAATCCAGACATACAGACACTTGGCTCACACCCACAGAGGAGAGAAAAAAGGTTCTATTTTTATTTCACAGCATTAAAAATCCCAACAGATTCACAAGACCAGGGCATCTAACCACTCTGATTCACTTGACAGAAGACACTTGGCCAAAATGATGGAAGAACCTTCTCCAGGTGATGCACATTGCTAGGAGCTTAGATCACCTTCCTTGGGAAACTGCAGTATCTCTGCAGAGTATATTGGATTTGAGGTGAATTGTGGAGATTTATGATCAGATTAGTTCCTTCCAAGGAGACCTTCTTGTGGCCTTCCAGGAAGCTACAAGAGAGCTGGGGAAGGACTTGTTAGGATGTCAGGGAGTGCTAGGACTAGAGGAATGGATCCAAGCTTGAGGAGGGGAGATTTAGGTTGGGTGTTAGAAGTTGTTGCCCAGGAGGGTGCTGAGCCACTGTGCCAGGTTGGCCAGAGAGGTGGTGGCAGCCCCAGCCCTGGCAGTGTTGCAGGCCAGGCTGGCTGGGGCTGGGAGCAAGCTGCTCTAGTGCCAGCTGTCCCTGCACATGGCAGGGGGATGGACCTAGAGGAGCTTTGAGATCCCTTCCAACCCTGACAATGCTAGGATTCTCTGATTCAGCAGAACAAGCCTTCTAGTAGCTCACTGGTGAAAGCCCAACCTGATTTAGTTGGGGATGTCCCTGGCCACTGCAGGGGGGTTGGACTAGATGAGCTCCAGAGGTCCCTTCCAACCCAAACCAGTCTAGGATTCTATGATACCCTTAGGATGCTGTGAGGTGAAGCTGCAAGAGGTGCCCTTGAGCACTGGAATCAGCTCTGCTCCTCTTCTGCCTTTTAATGTTAAATATTTTTAATGGATGGAGCCCTCCCAGGGTCTTCATTTGTGAAGCCTAGCCATGATCATTTTTAATGATCATTTCCTACTCTCTTTTCATATTATGCCTGAACCCACCAGAATCAGTATAAATTTGCTCTATTAAACCAAATAAAACCACTCAGTGATAATTAGGTCACTAATTCTGTATCTTGTGGGTTTGTTGTTTTTTTCACTGGAACCATTTTTGACAGAAATCCTTTTTCCAATCTGTGGGAGCTCTTTTTCCCTTCCTCTGTCTGCACAGCACACTGATAACTTCAGTCCCACAAACCTTCTCTCCAGGAAATTCTATTAAGCTTTTCTCTTAGCAAAAGTGAGTAGCCCTTCAGAAAATCCTTTATCCTGTCTCTTCTTTCCTGTTATGGTTTGCCTCTGCTGGGTTTTTTTGTTTCCTTTTCCTTCCTTATGGAGAACTGTAATTTAAAGCTTACTAGATCAATAAGTCCAAGATGCACACCAGAAATGGGAGAAGCAGACAAACAGCTGGTAAAGATAGGAGACAGCTGATTAGAAAGAATTCAGGTCTAAAGCATGTGGGTGACTTCTCTGCTGTGATTTTGGAGCTAGATTAAAAAAAATAGGGAGGAGGGGGCATAGAAATGGTAATTCTCTCCTCTTTCACAATCTCTGATTAAAATAATGGTGAATATCCTCTTTTTTTTTAATGTCTTTAAATAAAAAGTGGATTTCTTTCTATTTGGAGGAGATGTTTTTGTGGATTAGCTTAATATAGAGAGAGCTGGGGGAAATGTAGTGGCAGGAGGTCTGGAGCTGATGTTATAGCAGCATCTCTGGCCTTGCACTGTCTAAATTTAGTCCTGTGATAAACTGAGATCCCTGATTTGACAGCACAGGGATTTTTCTACTCCACTTTGCAAGGCCTGGTGATTGTGGATGGGCCTGGGTTTGGGTTTGCTGAGGCATGTCTTGCACTCCTTGGATCAGGCTGCCATAGCTTGCTTGGCACAAGCTGGAGCTCAAGGGATTTGCATGTGGCATGACAAAATGTGGTTCTGCTGCTCTGTGAAGGTGAGGATGCTGGGAGAGGCTGAGTGCAGAGAAAACATTGCTAAACTGAAGCCTCAGTAGAAGTTAAGAAGGATTAAGGTTTGGCTGAAAGTACAGTTGAGGTTCACAGAATCATTAAGGTTGGAAGAGATCTCTAAGAATCATCAAGTCCAACCATCAGCTTGTCACTAAATCATCATCACTATGTCCCTAAGTACCACATCTAGATGGTTTTGGAACCCCTCAAGAGATGGTGTCAACAACAATTTTTCCTAATATCCAGTCTAAAGCTCCCTTGCTGCAACCTGAAACCATTTCCTCTTGGCTTGTGTTGTTGAGGATGTTTGGAGAATGTTCTGTGTGTGCCCATAACCAAGGAAACTAGGTGAAAGACACAGAGATGTCTGTGGCAGTAAGCATCTGCATCCTACACATGTACATTTGGCCATAGATAGCCCAAACCAGTAGAGAGAGGATACAATATGAATTTGAAATGCTGTGAGAAAGGAGATGCAATGCACATTTAGGAAGAAGGATTGGGTCTGTCCATGGGGAAATAAGTCTGTCTGCAAGTGGTGAAATGAGACCAGATAAAGAGATTATCAAGTAGTGACAAGAAAGAAAATAGGTTAGCTGAATTTCTCTTTATCACTTCTTTTCCCTTAAGACATCCTACTGAATATCTTGTCATTCATACAGAGAGCCTGGCAAGAAAATCACTTTTAAAGGTGACCCACAAAGAGAAAAGAAAAGCTTGTGTGCTTCTTTGGTGTTTTAGGAATATGGCCTGGGATTTACACTGTGTGTGGATAGTGGCTTTTGGGAGAGCACAAAAAGTGATCTTAAAGCTCCAAAGTCTTGCTAATAGTCTTTGCTACTCCCAGCACGTAGAGGAGCATCCCTATGGATATAGAGCAGGATGCTGAACAGAGACTGGAGCCTCTGCTGGGATGGTGGGTGGGTTAGTAGTGGCACTTGATGAGCTGAAAGGTCTCTTCCAACCAGATCAATCTTATGGAATGAATATTGAGGTGCAAGTTCCTTAGCAGAGGTGTGTCCTGCTCATGTCGATGAGAGAAATGCAACTCCAGCTTAATGTGATTCGAGCAGGGGAGATGTTACTGGAAAAAGAACAATTAAGGGATCTATTTCTTCTTGAATACACTTTCCTTTCTTGGACCTTTTAAACTTGTTTATTTGAAAAGAAACTGAGTATTGAACATGGTTTTGAAATGGTGTTTTACATTGGTGGGCTCTAGGAGAGCAAGAGTGTAAGTGCTGATTGCTGAGATTGACTCTTGCTGGGTTTGTGTTACCTAGAGATCCCGGGGAAAGCTGAAGCTTATCTGTTTGGTGCTAGACAAACACTTAGCAGGCTTTAGAAAGCTTGTAATCTAAGTAGACAAGCAAAGCAAAGCAAAGAGAGGGGAAACAGGGGTGGAGAGAAGTGACTCCTTGCAAGGTCACAAACCAGATTTAGAATGAGCAGCAGATCTCCTCTCCTCAGCCCAGTTTTCTATTCCATGGGGGATGTTGTTTCTGTTCTTCAAATATGGAAAAGCTTGCCCTTTATCCAAGCAAATGGAGGACAAAAAGAAGCAGATCAGGCATAAACAATCACAGAGAGGAAAAAGAAACCACCCCAAACCCCATAAGAATGGTGCTGATAAACTTGCTATGTTCAGATAAATTCAACCTGTGACTTACCATTACTGAAATTTCTCTTTCTCTCTAGATGCAGTAAAGTGGGGAGAACAATTCAGCTGCAGACCTACCAACTGACCATGCATTGATGAGGAAAGAGCTGCAGGTACTACTTAGATATTGATTGATTTTTACATTGAGTATTTGTGCTTTGGATGTCCATTTTATTCACCTTTATTCCTGAATCACAACAATCAAATTCCTTGGAACCAATTTGATACCATTTCTGCCTTTAATGTGCTTTCTCTAGAAGCATAAATGGGGCTGGGTGTGTGTCTATTTATTTGTGTGTGTTGTGTTTGTTCTGGCATCATTCCATCTGATTTTAATTACTTGAAGTATGTGGATGTGCTTTCAACCTCTGAAAGCTCTCTAATGTCAGGTGGAACTTATTTATCTTCTCTTTATTCCAAGTTAAGCAAACATCATTCATTATTGTATGTGGAGCTGAGCCCCAAGCTGGGCTTTATGCTGTTCTAGCACCTAACTGGCATCAAGCTTGTGATCTGACATTCAATAAAACCTCAAAAGGTGATGGAATGATTCCATCCTGATTATTTCCAAGGAAAGAGATGGATAGATGAGGGGAAGGCAGTGGATGTGGTTTTTCTTGACTTTAGCAAAGCTTTCCATACTGTCTCCCATGCTATCCTCATAGGCAAACTTGAGAAGTATGGATTGGGAGACTGTGCTGTGAGATGGATTGGGAACTGGCTGAAGGACAGAGCCCAGAGAGTTGTGGTCAGTGGAGCAGAATCTAACTGGAGACCTGTGACTAGTGGTGTGCCCCAGGGCTCAGTGCTGGGGCCAGGACTGTTCAATATATTCATCAATGATCTGGATGAAGGGGGAGAGTGTTCCCTCAGCAAGTTTGCAGATGATCCCAAGCTTGGAGCAGTGGCTGGCACACCAGGAGCTGTGCTGCCATCCAGAGTGACCTGGACAGGCTAGAGACATGGGCAGGGAGAGACTTGATGACATTTAACAAGGGGAAGTGTAAAGTACTGCATGTGGGAAAGAACAAGCCCATGGATCAGT
>VWZO01016866.1:39126-53166 GCA_013396975.1 Bucco capensis | reverse complement strand
CTCCCTCTCCCTTTTCTCCATTCCCCCCTCCTTTTCTTTTCCCCTTTTCTTTTTCCCGTCCTTTTCTTCCCCCGCCTTTCCTCCTGTTTTTCCCTTTTCCTGCCTTTTCCCCTTTTTTCTTTTCCCCCATTTTCCTGCCTTTGTCTTTTCTCTTGCTCTCCTTTCCCCTTTTCTCCTGGCAGTACCACCTCTAGGTGCCTGTTCAATCCCTTGCCCTTGTCCCATGGCAAGGAATGTGCCCAAGTGCTGCATCTTTCGAAGCAGCTGGCTGCTTGGCTCTCAGTAAGTGAGCAATGCTTGCAAAGGGGCTGCTTTCCTCCTCTTTGCTTCTCAGCTCTAAGTACACTCACTTTTCTAGTTAATATGCTGTTTCCTTTCTGGCTGAACCCGTTTTTCAATGCAGGGATCAGCCTGGTGACCTCTTTGCCCTGCCTGACCAGAGAATGAACCCAAATCCATTCAGATGAAGCTGCAGACTTAAGTTAATATGTGCTCTAGTGTCTCCTCTCCCAAATAACTGCATTTACACAGGATCTTCTTACTTAAATGCTTTTTCTCCTCTTTGTCAGTAGAGGAAATGTAATTAACATTAATTGTGTGGTAAAGTTCCTATATTTAGAGTTTGTGGGTTCCTATATTTAGGCTTTTAAAAGATATCTGGCAAATGTGAACGTTAGTACTCATTTGTTGTCATTTAAAGTTGAAGGCATGGGATGTGAAGCTTTATTTAGGAGGAGGATACCCCATCATGTCATTTTCTACTCCTTTAAAAGCCAGATAACTGGTTAAAGGAAGCTCCCATCCTGAGGAGAAGAAAAGGCTCATTAAAAGCATTAGCTGATACAGAACAAATTGAGCTCCAGTGCCCTGCATAAAGATTATAATAACTGTAATAATAAATGAGTCAATAATGCATTAAATGAGAATTCCTCCAGTCAGGTTGTCACAGGCTTATCCTTGAAAATGGACTTCAGTGAGGGGTGTCACATGAGCTAATGACCTCAACTGATGGATTTGGGATTTTTCCACACTCCAAAATCCACTTTAATCCATATTTCTGTACTTTTGACAGTTAGGCTTCTGGACAGACATGACGTAAGTAGGAGCAGTTGGTGTAGCTCTTTGCTGAAAGAAAGTGACCTCCAGTTTGAACCTCAGGTAGTTTAAATTTCCCTCTTTTAGTTTAAAACCATCACCCCTTGTCCTGTCCCAACAGATGCTGCTAAAAAAACATCTGTCCCCATCTTTCTTGGAGTCTCCCTTTAAAAGTACTGAAAGGCCACAAGAAAGTCTCCCTGGAGCCTTGTCATCTCCAGGCTGCACAACCCCAACTATCTCAGCCTGGCCTCACAGCAGAGGTAGATACTACAGCCAACAGTACATTTTGCAGCCATTATATTGAACCAAACTAAACTATACCAGGGGTTTTATTTGAGAAGACTTTGAGTTTCTTTGCCAAGTCATGCAGTATGTTTTCTGCTTTCTTTATTGGCTAAGGTGAGGCAAGCTAGCTGAACAGTTGAACAGGGATTCTTCTCTTTCCCAGTGCATTAGTTTACTTTGGTAGACTGTNTTGGGCAGCTCACGGCTCCAGGATGAAGAACTCCTGCCTGCCTAAGCTCATGCTCTCTGGGCAACTTGCCCCTGGCTGTGGCAAGAGAGGAGCCCCGAAGAGAAGATGCAAGGACTCCCTGCAACAACAGCTCAGCCTTGGCCACATTGCTCCCCTGAACTGCTCTCCTCTGGCCTCCACTCAGCAGCTCTGCACACACACTAGTTTGAATGGCGCCCATGGTTTGGAGCAGGCACGCAGGATCACTCTGCAGGAGAAAAGACAGCGTAGAAAGAATCGTGTCTTGCAGCTTCTACCTCCTGAGGAGTCCTTGTGCTGTGCCTTTTGCAACCGCTCTGGTCTGTCCCAAATTGGCCTTTGCAGCCAGCAGCGCTTGGAAAAAGCGCTTGGGAAGAGCGTGGATGGAGTCCTCCCTGGAGCTGCGTTCGTGGAGCCTAACCACAACTGAATTAATGTATTAAACCATTATGGATTAGACAAATCCATCAGGTGAACTGGGCCCTCAGGTTGCTGCAAGCCCAATTCTAGCCTAATGCCCCAAAGACCCAGGTGTGGTTGGACTTGATGATCTTAGAGGTCTCTTCCAACCTTAATGATTCTGTGTAAGAGAACACCCTGCTAGGAAGCTGCTAAAATAGTGATAGCCTGGGGCAGGCAGAGTGTACCAAGGGAATTCCAACTCCACCTGCTGAATGGGATCTGCTCCTCCATCCTCTCAGTCATTTCTCTCTTGACTGCTGTCAGGGGAAAGACTAAATGCTGAGGCTGTTCTGGAATTTTTGGTAATGAGAGCGGGTTCATTAGAGCTTTCATCAAGTGGCTTTCAGCTGCTATCAGCTTGACTTGTATTTGAATTGATGACCTTGAGATGACAGGCTTTTTATTCTATTACCCATCTCCTGAGCCATCAAGTCTTTAATATGCCATGTAAAATCAGTTTTCAGATGGTATTGCTTTTATATAACATTGCCATTTATTATTAACAATGTCTGATTTTGAGAGCTACTAGCTATAATTGTGCATAATACTTCCTTTGTTATTCCTATTATCTCCAATATATCTGCTCTATTACCACACACTTGTAGACACAGAGAAAATAGATTGGTAATAGACTATCATCTAGGCTTCTAGAAATGAGTTAATAAAATCACAGCAAAATACCAAATTAAAAGAAATTCAGCATCAGCAAAGCTTGTGGGTTACTTCAATAAACTGAAATCTAAAACTGTGTTCTGATGCTGAAATAAGCTTTCCTGCAAACTACTCTGTGGGACTACCAAATGCATAGTAAATGAAGAAAAATGAGCAAGAATATGTGATACAAAACATCACAATGAAGGAAGGACATTCCATCCCACATATTTTCCATCCTGAATGGGTTTTCCCCTGAAGATAATACACAGAGTAGAGCACATTAAGAAATCAATGTGTAAAACAGAAGTGGAACGAGGTAACTTGTTCTGTTTTGATTTGATTTGGTTGTGTTTCCTAGGCAAAGTTAGAACTGGCAGCACTGGGATCAAGAGTGACCTTTGAGGACAGGTTCTTTGCACACTTTTAAGGGTGAAGAGCTGTTTGTGTGGATTTAATCTGACTTGTAAGGATGTCATATGAATTGTAACAGAAAGATAACAGGGATTTTAAAAGCAAGCTAACATGAAGCTGTCGCTGGACTGGGCAGCAGCAGTCAGCTGTGCCAAATTAAATGATTCTTTTTAGCTTCCTTTTGTCTCAGAGGATATAATTTTTCTATGAGATGTTATTTCTTGGGTTTTGACACTCCAAGTATTAGAATATCTGGCAGAATGTCTTTAGGAGGCTATCAGTGTAGCCTACTTGGCCTACCCTCCATGGCCTGCCTCCAGGACAAGAGATGCTTGTGTCAAGGTCTTTAGAGAAGCTTCCAGTGATGGGTCCCAGCAGCTTTCTTGGAGATAACCTATTAAAAGGATTGACTGTCTGCATAGCTCAGAAAGCTTTTCATAGTATATCTATCCTTAATTTCCCTCTCTGTGAATTAAGCCTGTCACTCCTCACGCTCATGAAGTGCAGCTGATTGTAGTTAAAACCTGTTAGGTAGTGGAATATTGCTGCTGTGTCTACTTTCCAATCCTCTCCCTTTATGGAGTGAACAAATATCCTTCTTTCTAGGTCATGTTGTCTAAATCTCCTATGAATAATTACCTCCTGTGTCCTGTGGTTAACATCTGTTAATATTTTCCCAAACACCACTTGTCTCTCTGGCAGCAGGCTCCTGCTGCTGACTCATGGTTTAGCTTTTATCCTTGCTAACCATCCTCTTTATTGCTGCCTAGCCCAGAAAGAAGTGTTCAGGTATGCTCTTGGTTATTTCCCAAATAGGTAGGGCTTTGTATATCTTTGTATTAAATTACCTTCCTGGTTTCAGATTGGGGTTTTGTCCCCAAATGTCATTTATGATGCTTAGTGCTGTCCTGCAGAGTGCTTGGCAGATCTTCCACACTTCATGGGACCTAAGTCACCCTTGGAAATATGGGACCTAGTGGAAAGATCTGGTGTTTGGAAACTATTCTTTGAGTGGATTTATTATTAGTCTAACATAAAAAGTTGGTAAATCTTCTTTATTATGCTAGAAGAATGTTTTTCTCTTCAAAACACCTAATTCCTTCTTCTGAGAGGGTAATTATCCTGATGAACAACGAAGCAAAGAAGATTGCATTGATATGATTAGTTCTTCACAAATACATTTTGCCACTTTCTTCTCACTTCATAGTCCTCTGAGTGCTTATAAATATTGTTGTTTAATCACCTTTCTGAATGTAGGCTGTGTTGTCCTCCACTTTCCCACTTCTTAAGAGCTGCTATGTCTGACCACCTCTTACTCTCTGGGACTTCAGCCATTCCCTGGAAGTACTAAGAAGTAATTATTAATAGTTGAAAGAACACTTCAGCTGATACCTGAAGTATTTCAAAAGAAATTTAATCCTTAATGACTTATTCATTTAACTCTCTGATCAGCTTGTGTTCCAAGCTCCTAGGTAAAATGAATTATATTGAGAGCCTGGTCACTGTAAAACATCTTTTTGTGAAGACAGAAGGGGGAAAAAAAAGGCATTGACTGTGCCAACTTTTTATCTGTGGAGTGTGATTAGCTATTCTTTCCCTATTAGATAATGGATCAGTGTTTATCTTTTAAATCCCTTATTTTTTTGCAGGCCAGGTAGGAAGAGGGAATCTTGTCATCAAGTCATCAAAAGCTTCTTCAGTAAATGACCATCCTGACCATCTTCTTTTTGTTGTTTCTTGATTAATTAGAGTGAATTTGACTACTGAAGTGATAGAAAAACTCATTAAGATTAATAAGAAGTATTTCTTATCACATAATTAGTCTTCATTAATTGAAGCAGAAGGCGTGGAAATTCATATTTTTGTATTACCAGAAGCATGTTAACCATGCTTAAAAATGCATTTTTTTCCTAATGTTTGTGGGAAAATATATATATTGAGGCTTTGCTAGAAGACTATATACATAATTATGGACACAAGAAATCGAATGAGCTCTAAATTTGGACAGTGGGTAGAATAGTCCTGTCTGATTTCCACTTTAACACAGCATAGTAGAGAGTATTGGAATAATAAACATGTGGCAAATACAATAGATGGATTAAAAAGGTGTGATAAGCCATGAAATTGTAAGATTCTCTTGAAAAAAAAATGCAGCCTATTTTTAATTATTTTAGTAGATTATTCTCTTTTCAAGTCCTGCCTCCATAGAATTGAATATCAATGAGTTTTATATTCCCCTTTTTTTGCAATGCCACTTTCCAATCAGGTATTTCTGAGGCAGAGTGCCTAGAGTTCTGGACCTGGGAATAAAGAAAATCATCTAAAAAACAAAACCCAGCACATGAAATGCAAAGATAAATTCATTTTCTGCAAGTGGCTGAGCTATTAAATTCCTTTTCTATGTTCGTTCTTTTTGCCAGAATAGCATCAGTAAAGGGGAGAGAATGGGAAGTGATTAAAAATGGAAGAATTAATAGCAAAAAGCAGATAAGCAAATGTTATGTGTACAGATTTGCATCCTGGGGCATAAAGAGGATTAAAGAATTAATTCACCACTGGCATTTATTTAGGGGAAGTCCTGAGGCCAGGCCACATAAATAAAACACCTAATATGTGAGGACCCTAATCATAGGGCAAACCCCCCAAAAAGTCAGCTGAAAAAAAAAGAATAGGAAGAAAAATAATAATAATAAAATAATAATAAAATCTCTATATTTTTTTCTTATCAGGTAAAATGCTAAGTTAATATAAACTAGGAAGATGGCCAGGGTGGAAATTGGAATTATAATTTGTATTTTATGGTAGCCTGGAAGCTTTTGAAGAGCAAAGTGGTTGCATTAAAGTGAGATAATATCTGAACCAAATAATGAATATTGGCAATATTTCCTTTTGAGGCAACAGCAAAAGGGAAATATTGGCAATATTCATTATTTGTTTGTGGGTGGTTGGTTTTTTTTTTTAAGTGAGGAGGAATTGCTTTGTTTTCTGACAGGCTAAGAACTGATGCTGACACCCTGCTCCATCCTTGATTGGATTAACTGAACTGATGGTTTTTCCCCCCAAAAAAGAACAAATGGGACATGTGTGGCATCCATCAGGTGAGGAGGTGACAGCAGCAATGTTGTCCACCTCCTCAGCCCCAGCCATGGTGACCTGCCAGCTCTCATTACCAACAGCTCCTCCTTTCTCTTGCCCAGCTCCATGTGCTTTGCAAAGTGCTCCTGTCTCCCATGAGGTAGTAGGATGATGTTTGCTGTTGGTCTGGAAGAGCTGTTGCTTGCTCCTAAGTCATTTCATCCTGTGTTATGGGTGCATGGTGTAGAATCATAAGATTGGTTTGGTTGGAAGAGACTTTTAAGATCATTAGGTCCAACCATTAACTAGTATTGCCAGATCACCATTAAACCATGTCCTTCATCACCACATCTCCATGGCTTTTCGATCTCCTCCAGGGATGGTGACTCCACCTCTGCCTTGAGCAGCCTGGACAATACCTAACCATTCTTTTAGTGAAAAAAAAATTCCCAATATCCAACCTGAACCTTCCCTGATNGAGGTGAGGCCTCCCCAAAGCTGAGCAAAGGGGCAGGATCACCTCCCTGCTCCTGCTGCCAACACTGTTGCCTCATTAAATTCAAGAAGCTGGCTACTGTTATCACTCTCCTAGATTTAATAAGCATCCCTTTTTTATTATCATTTATCTTTTCTTTGCTGCCTAGCATGCAGCCACCTGAGAGATGCTCAGTGGCTTTCTCTATCCAATGAGAGGCTGGAGCTTTGATAACCATGAAAGGGCTGTCAGGAAAAAAAACACCAAAACCTGAGGTATGAAGGTGTCGAGATGCTACTCCAGCAGGTTTTTTGCATGCTCCTGAGAGCTTGGGAGAAGGTGCTGTGAAAGAAAGCTCTTTTCTGTTGGCTGGTTACGCGAGAGCTTGCGTTGGCTGAGGGTCACCACGTGGTTTCTGTCGTCATCGCGCTCGCCGAGGGGTGAGGAGGACACCCACTAACAAGGGCCTTAGACTTAATGTCCTCAGTGTGCCACTCTGCAAGACAAAAGGGACACTGTCTCTGCTCAGAATCCCTCGTTTGAGAATTAATGAACAAATGGCAGGCTCCAGACGTGGTGGCTATGAAACCTCTTGTCATAGGCAAGAAGTGCTTTCCCACCCCAGTGCTTTTTCCGCTTAATGATTTAGGTTTGGATTTGGGCAAAGTCTTTTGTTGTTGTGCAAAACTAGGTTTGGAGGAGGGAGAAGTCTTTTTGAAGAGGGCTTCATGCCTACTTTAAGGAAATACTTCTTTTTCCTAGGTTTTTTTTTTGAAAGGAATATCATGAAACCATGCAGATTAATGATGCAAAAGGTCTTTTTGATCATCTGTTGAGCTGCTGTGTCCCTACAGGGTGGTTGCTCTCATTAACCAACCTCTGTTTACAGTGTTGCAGTTCAGATTTTTTGTAGAGAGTTAATAATACAGCAGAAAATAACAGGGAAAGTCATGCCCTCCGTGCCTTTCTTACAAACCAAGATATTCTGTAAGCTGTGAAGCTCAAAGCCTGCCTTGGCTTCCTGCTGCCTGACATTCCCAATCACTCTGCACAGGGCAGTGCTTGGGCAATTTTCTGCCTTCCCCAGCAGGCAGAAGATAATACTGGGTTACTCACAGCCTATCTTAGGTCCAGGCTGACTGGCTTGCCAGTAAATAGGTTGAGATTTGCCAGTCAGCTGCTCTCAAATAAGAATGTACAATGCTCCTTTTTCTCAGTGGAGGCACCAGCTTGAGTTTTCTTTCCAGCGACTGAAGGGTTTGGAGAGAAGGGAGAGGCTGCACAAGTGTAAAAAGCCTCATTTCCTCAACAGCCTGTCCCAGAAAATAGCTTTTTTTTTTTTTCTTCCTTTGCCAAGAAACAAAGTCATTCTCATCAAACCAACCTATTTCAACATTACAACCTTTATCCTCCAACTCAAGATGCAGAGGGTTTGCCAAAAGCCTGCTCATTAGGCAGGATTTTCATGGCTCTCTGAAGAGCTTATGCTGCTTCAGGTTTTTGTAGTGCAAGCAGGATGGGTGAGTTCCCAGGAAGGGGGGTGAGGGTGTAGACAGGATCCCCCAGTGCCATTAGAGTGTTCCTTGTCATGTCCCCATGCTTGGAAGGTGAGGATGGAGCCTGCTCCTGTGGGTGGGAGGTGATGCAGCTTCTACACCTGGGTCAGAACAATCCCCACTATCAATCCAGGCTGGGGGATGAGATGATGGAGAGCAGCCCTGCAGAANTGGTGGAACACTGGCCCAGGTTCCATATATGTAAGGTCTGTATATAGAGAAAGAATGAGCTCTGACACCCAAAGCACAGATTAGCATCCTGCTCCTTATGGACTCTGCAGGTGTTCATCCCTGCACCATCACTGTGTGCACAGAAAGGAATATTATTTAGGGTTTCAGCTCTTGAGACTTCCAGAGCTAGTCATCATATCTGCTTTCATTGACAGCAACTAACCATAACATAAATAAATGATTATGAATTGTTATTTTTTGACTGTTTCCATGTAGGTGTTTATTCAGTTTCCTGCTGAGTTGCCTAGATTAGTATTCTGAATGCACTACATAACATCATTTCTTTCTTTTAGAGCAAGACATGACCCCCCAAAAAAAATCTCTTTTCCTATTATTTCCAGTGGTAAAATCCTTGGGTTTAGAGCAATTGTCAGATTTCTGTGACTCAGTTGGTTTATTTTCTCTGTTTTTAAGCCTGCCACTTTTCCCCATCTGCAACCCATTGCCTGTTTGAAAAGAGCCCTAAAAATACTTCCAGACATGATCTCAACNTCTAGGATTATCTCTGTAATCTAGATTTGCTGCTTCAATATAAACAATGCAGGGGTAGAAGGTCCTTTCATGTTGGTCAAAGAGAAACTCTCTTAGGGGTCATCATAGCCTAGGATGTACTTGTTGGGAGTGATCACACTTGGCTAGTTTTAGTTACCTATGCCCCTCGTAGCAATTAGGTGCAGATGTAGGTGATAGGATGCTGGATTGCTATGAGCAGGAATAAACTGAGTTTGGGAAGGCATTTTAAAGCTAAATCATAGAATCATTAAATGGCCTAGGTTGGAAGGGACCTTAAATATCATTTAGTTCCAATCCCCCTGCCATGGGCAGGGATGCCAATCACTAGACCAGGCTGCCCAGGGCCACATCCAGCCTGGCCTTGAAATATAACTTGTTCAGCTGTAATGGAAATAGAGAATTTAAAGTCTTGCTTGGCCCAATTGAACTGACTTCTAAAGGAAAAGTTGACTGAATAAAAAGCAGAAAGGCAAAGCCAGATATTTTAAGATCAGGCTTTGCAAGCACCACAGATAGGAAAATCTAGTGCTAAAGACTTTCCCTTGGACAAATAGGCTTCTGCTGCCATATGGATCCATATTTCCAGCTCTGAGCTCTGTCACCCTCTAAATTGCAAAGCTAAGGATTAAGAAATATGCCTTGAAAATGTGCCAGCTAAATTCCTTAAAAGGATGGGAGAAAGGCTGAGTCACTTCTTAAATGGCCATTGAGTGCATCTGCAGAGTATTTTAGCTTCAAGGCTCTGAAATAGGCATGAGGAGCTCCTCTGGCTTGCAGAGGCAGTGCTGCAGCTGCAGCCCATTGCTCAGGTCCTGCTGAAGGCACTTGACATCCATCTGCAGCCTTCCTGAGCTCTGAGGAAGAGGAGAAGGAGTAGGAGAAGAAAGAAGGAGAACAGAAGCGGACCCTAAGAAGGTTTGAGATTTCTGAGTTGAGAAAAAGTTGATTTAAAGCAGGGGTTTGGGTGTCAAATAGCTGTTTAACCACTAAAGTGACCAGAAAGGAGTAGCTATAAATGAAATATTCTCATCTCATCCCAGTGTGCTGTTTATAGTGTGTGAAGCAGGGCTTGGGCATCTCAAGTGATGGATGAGGCCACTTTGGTGAAGTGTTTGTGACCTGTTGATGCATGAACTTCAGTAAGTGTTTGCTACCTATGTTTATCTCTTTGGCTTCCTTTGTTCTCCTTGCTGGTTTGTGTCTTGGAACCTTTTTTAAACCATATCAGGTGGTGTTTTTTTTTCTATTAAGTGAGCCTTTCTGAATGTTTATCTTAGCCCAGCAGTTTTGTGGTTTATTTTTAGTTAGTATTTTGATTTTTTCTTCTCTCTCTGTCTCAATAAATCCTGATTTTTTTCAGTGTCTCACTGCTCTTTCCCCACAGCTACACCTGATGTCCTTTCCTAACTCAATATGCCACTGAGGCAGAGCTCAAGTTGATAGATCATCCTCTAGATCCCAACAAATCTGAATGAATTCTCTTCTTCTCCTGCATGTTCTGTGGAAGGCAGCACAAAGAAACTTCTCCTTGCTTCTGATTTGAGACAGAGGGATGAAATCCTTGAGTTCATCCCAGCACGTTTTTGGGTTGCAGTAAGAGGATGTGATGAGGGGAAAAGGGACCTGTATATTGATGAATATTATACATATTACAGTGAGTGTGTGGAAAATAGTGTCAATTTTCTTACTCTCTGCTGTTTGGTGGGATTGAATGAAACAAATCCCTGTATTTCTTCTACAAACTTCACATAATGGCCTTATTTGCCCTAAGTTTGAGAAGGAAAGGGAAGATTCTATTTACCAGTCACAGAATTGACTCTAATTTTAGGTGTTGCTTGCTTTTGTCTCTGATAAAGTGTTGTGTATTCTTCTCTGTCTCCACTCCAAAATCCAGGATGCTGTCTGTGTGTGTGTTCCACAGGTGTGTGTTTTGCAGTGGTAAACCAATATTTTCCTTTCCAAAGTACAAGTAGAGCTCTTTTGCCTCAGGGAAATTCATTCTCCAGGAAAACTCATTCCAGAATGCTTCAGGGCTGGTATCTGAAGATGAGACAGGAATTTGTCTTGCTGCTAAGGTGTAAGTTTTCATATCTGTGACAGCTGAGGGAAAATTAGCAAGGAAAAATGATGTTCTCTGTAAGGGGAGGAAGGGGAAAGCAACCAGACTCTCAGAATACACATACTTTTTCTTGGCTCTTGATGTGAATTTGGCTCCTGGACCTATCTTGAGCCTTTCCCTGTTTTCCTGCTGGATAAACCTACCAGTCCTGTAGTGGATTTGGATTTCTCTCAGCCTTTCCTCCTGCTAGAGATGCTCCAGTGCCCTCAGCATCTGTGTAACCTCTGCTGGACTCTCTCCAGTAGTTCCTTGTCTCTCTTGACCTGGAAAGCCCAAAACTAGACCCAGGACTCCAGCTGTGGCCTGACTAGGGCAGAGGAGAGGGGAAGGAGAACCTCCCTCAACCTGTTGGTCTCACTCTAGTTAATGCATTCCAGGAGATCATTAACCTTCTGGACACTTTGATGGTTCAAGGTGAACTTGTTCACCAGCACTGCCAGCTCCTTCTCCATGGAGCTGCTCTCCAGCAGGTCAAACCCTAANCAGGGACTGGTCTGTTCTCCCTAGTGGAGAGTGATAGGACAAGGGGAAATGGATGGAAATTGCCCCAGGGGAGGTTCAGGCTAGACATGAGGAGGAATTTCTTTGCTGCAAGGGTTGTGAGCCATTGGAACAGGCTGCCCAGGGAGGTGCTGGAGTCCCCATCCCTGGAGGGGTTTGAGACAGGGAGATGTTGCATTGGGAGCATCATTGAGCAGGTTGCTAGGGCTAGGACAAAGGCTGCACTGATGAGCTTCAAGGTCTCTTCCAGCTGGAACTATTCTATGATTCTGTCTTGATGCTTGGGGTTATTCCTTTCTAGGTGTGTAGGATCTTACACTTGCCCCTGTTATAAATGATAGCTGCAGCTTTTCAGTCCCTGGGATGGGATTAATGAGTTCTGTTCTTCCTCTGTACTCCATCTGCTGTAGCTGTGCAGCCAGCAGAGGCCCCAGGATGGCACTGGTGGCAGTGGATGTCTAAGGTGGCTTTGCTCCAGCAGCAGAGGATGTGAGAGGCTTACAGCTAGTTTGCCTTTCTTTATGGCTCCTCTTTTAGGCAGGGGAATTGCATAACTGAACGTGAGTAATACTAATTATTTTGGCTCTGCCCTTGCACAACTGGTGATGAATAATGCAGATACTGCTGGGATGCTGAATGCAGTTGCTGGGGATTTTTTTTTTCCTTTGCCTTTTCCTCTCATCATCTGCCTTGAAGTATTGTGACATTGGATGACAGAGATAAACCTGAATTCTGTAATTAAGTTTTATTTTAATGATCCTGGAAAATAGGCAGTTGTGCATGTGCTTGTAGTTTCAATGTGGCTGAATGAGCCTTCCCAGGCTTCCTCTCTGGTTAATACACTGCTGACATCTCTCCAGTTGGATAACAACATTCAGGAGGATAAAAACTCTCCTCAAAATATTCCACACTGGCATATTTAGATTTTTTTTTCATATTAATGGAGACATTTTTGTGCCATTTAATCAATGATATTTAGCTTTCCATTGATCTCTGGCACACCAGGCCTATTGCTAAGCAAATAACAGCACAAGATGAGATGGGGGGAAAAAAGTCAGTGACTCTAATTTGGATTTTTCTAGAAGAACTCCCATTATTTTCCATGAACATTGGAGTGAGGAGGATTTTTTGCACTACTGCTTCTTGTGCAGCTGCAAAATCTCCTATTTGGCGAAAGCAGTGACTGAAACCACAAGCTTCAGCTCCTCTCACTGGAATCTGTGCAGAGAATTCATTGAATAGCCAATCAGAGAATCATTTAGGTTGGAAGAGACCTTTATGATCAGCAAGTCCAATCATTGCCTAACTCTGCCAGGTCACCACTAAACCATGTCCCTCAGCTCCACATCTTTTAGATCTCTCCAGGGATGGTGACTCCATCATTGCCCTGGGCAGCCTGGGCCAGAGCTTGATAACCTTTCTGGGGAAGAAATTTTTCCATCTGTAATTCTGCAGAAAGAGGAATGGTTAGGTGAATTTAAGAGCTGAATACTATATATTTTGGTAGTGAAGGAGTGTGTCCAGAAAATGGCAATGCAACTGGTGAAGGCTTTGGACAAGTCTTGTGAGGAGCAGCTGAGGGAATTGGGTTTGTTCAGTTGTTCTTCCTCAATTGCAGTTGGAAAGGCTATGGAAAAGAACTAGGGGAAAAAAATGATATGTTTGATGCTTTTGTAGAATGAGTCTTTTGAAGTTCAGCAACTTCCTAACATCACAAACCATGCAGGGGTGATCCATGAATCCCTTTCCAGCAGATAAGTGAATGCAAAATGTATTTACTAGCTCGGTGCTTTGAGTTCCAAGCTCTTCAGAAGAGAAAGGCAGTGTTCCATTTTTCCCAGTGGAAACATTTATAATGGGAAGAAATAGTTTGAAAGCTTAGCCTTTAATTTCTAGCCTGAGGCCAAAGCCAGCAACCACCTCTGGACTGATCAGATGTATTCCATGTGCAGCATGGCTGCAGAGTCTGTTCTGAACACTCTCCTATTAGGATTTTTAGGTCTGTAATTACACTCATGCAGGTGAATACTTACATCCCAGGGATTTGTTATCCAGTTGGACATGGGGCTCAATTTAGATTAAATTCAGAAACCTTGTGGTTGAAAATGGCTTTATGTTTTTATGCTTTGTATGCCTAAAGTGCAGAGGGGAAAACATGAGGAGATGGAGAGGAAATAAGCATCCTATTTGTAGAGTCATTGATACATTTAATTTTCTTTTTTTTAATTAAGAAAAGCTCATGTATACTAATAAAAAGATATCAGATTGATTCTGATCTACACTTGTATCATAGAATCACAGACTGATTTGGATTGGAAAGGACTTTAAAGGTCATCTAGTCCAACCTCCTGCAGTGAGCAAGGACATCTGCAACTAGAGCAGGATGCTCAGAGCCCCAAACAACCTGAGCTGGGATGGTTCAATCACAGTATAGATTAGGGGTTGGCAGGGC
>VWZO01016866.1:23516-33981 GCA_013396975.1 Bucco capensis | reverse complement strand
GTCAGCAGCATAAAGCAGCTCCTGGACAAGATGCTTTATGGTCTTAGTATGTGCCTTCAAACCCCTTAGGTTAAATAGGCTTCCATCAGTAGGATATCTAATGTAGATCCCATCCTGGTCATTAAGTTCTGCCCTGGCCCTTTGGAGCATCATGCTGAACAAGAGTGTGAATAGAGCTGGTGCAAGAACACAGCCTTGTTTCATGCCATGTGTGATTTTCCAGGTAATTTTAACCTCACAGAGTCACAGTACTTGATATATTTCAGTCTTGAAACGTGGAAGATCTTCAGGATTCAGTTGTCCTCATCCCCTTTCCCAGTTCCTTTTCAGCTCTTCACCCACTGGCAGCATTTCAGATTCCAATAGTTAGTGTTTTATTCAATGACTGTGGAAGAGAGACCAGGATAAAAATTTGGCCTCATGAGACAATCCAGAGGTTCCTCACAGGTTTATTTTTCTGCTTTCATTGGAATCTTTGCACTTCAAGGCACCAGACTGGTTGTATTTTGGGTTTTCTCCTGTAGTTTGCTCCTGTAACAGGTAGATTGTTTGCTACAGCTCAAATCACAGTGGTTTATTTTTTTGCAAGAGGCATGGTCACTCTCTCTTGAAATGCTCTGACCTCTACAGCTCCATCATCTGCAGTTCCTCACATGAAGCCAATGTCAAAAGAAAGATTAATTCTTGGGAGAAACAAACCCTCTGAGCAGCAGATTGCTTGTGATGCCATATTGTGAGTGATTGTTGCTCAAGCTGATTTATTCCCAAATCACATTATATTAGCAAAGATAACTTTTAAATATATATATATCTTTTATTTGTGATGAGCTTACATGGGGGCTTACATGCTAGAAATAGGAGATGAATAACATAGAGTAAGATAACCAAGAGTTGGATATAGAATATGAATAATAAGCTTTAAATGGTAATTAGATGAATAGAATCTTTTAATTACTTGTATCATTTACTTAATCATCTGTATTAGATTTTGCAGCAACTCTAAAGCAGGTCCTCCTTGAAGATGCTATTGAGATAATTAAAGCAGGAGACAGATTTATCACAGTCAAGGGGAGAGAAACAAAGCACATTTCCTTTGAGGTCCAAGAGCTTATCTCTCCTGCTTTTAAGATGTTTGGCTGGAGAGGAGTTTCAGGGCCCCAAAGGCTGTTTCTGTGCACTCTGGAAAACTCAAATGTGGCAAAATTCAAATGTTATCAGTGGCTTTTGAGGAGGAATTGCTCAGCTTGGTATTCCAGCACTAGCTGGGGAGGTGCAGGCAGCCCAGGGCTCTGGCAGCACACACAGGGAGGGACAACACCAGAAGGATTTCTTCTTCAGAGCTTGCTATCACATAGAGTTTCTGTATAATTACTTTTTTTAATGAGTTCTGATTTTCACTGAAATGCCCTTGATTCTTTTCTGACATCCTCTGGTTGTTGAGATGAGACCAGGGGAATATTCAGTTATCAGGCAAAGCAGTTTGAAATGGTCTGGGCTTGTGCTGCAGAGGACATTGCTAATCACAGAAAAGCCTGGAAGAGGCAAGAAGTTAACTCAGACAAGGAGAAACTCTCCTGCACAGCACTTTGCTAGGGATTGATCCTTTAGAAAGGGATGCTGAAGGAAAAGGTGTGATGGCANGGGGGTTGCACTAGATGAGCTTTCTCTGGCCCTTCCAACCCCTAACATTCTGTGATTCTGTGGCTGTGAGAGCTCTGCTGTGACCTGGCAATCCTGAGAGGTGCTTATGGCAGCTTTTTTAGCTTCAATATACTGACTTCCCTTGCTTTAGGTGTGGTCACCTTACCTTAGAAGAGCTGCTGATTCCAAGAGGGTGGAGACCTAAACATAAGGAGAAACTTCTTTCCTTTGAGGGTGGTAGAGCACTGGCCCAAGCTGCCCAGAGAGGTGATGGAGTCTCCATCTCTGGAGACATTCCAAAGCCTGGGCAAGCTGCTCGAAGTGACCCTGCTCTGCCAGAAGAGTTGGACTAGATGATCTCCAGAGGTTCCTTCCAACCCCTACCCTGCTGGGATTCTGGGAGACTAGGCAGCAAGGAACAGCAGTGGAGGTGTGTGTGTGGGGGGAATGCAAGTAAGCATTTGCTAGGCAATGTACTTTTTAATGACTGTGATTAACATTCACACAAGGTATCTCAGGGATGGGGAAAAAGACATCTTGGCAAGCCTAATATCTGCTTTCCTAAGCAGATCTGCTTCCTCAGTGCTGGGGGAAAACACAGAAACCAAAGCAAGAAAACCCAAAACCCACTCTGGGCTTTTCAACTTCCCCTCAGAGCTTTGGCACACAGATTGCTTGTGATTTTAATATCAGCAGAGTGGCAAAATCCCTTGGGGTTTTGGTATTAATGATGTCCAGGGCCTGGAGGACTTGGTGTCCTGCAGGGAACCTTTTCTGTTGAGACTTTGTGCTCCTGCTTTGGGCTTCAGTGGTTCAGAAGTTCCAGGGCTGTTGAGTCCCAAGATAAACTGTGCTGAGTAAAAGCCCTAAAAATGTGACTGAAATATGAATTAGGGAATGTTTCCTGCACTTTGCAGAAGGTAAAGTTGTACTAGTGAGCTGCTTTGGATATAAACTTAGGCAAAAGTCACCTTTGATCTATTCTGTGTCCATCATCTGTCAAAGCTGCTCTGTCTGCTGGGCATCACTGTCTTTTTGGAGGGATTTATGTTATACCCCATACTTCACCAGGACCAATATAATAGGAAACAATGAAGGAAGCAGATGCACACTTAATAATTTCGTTTTTACCCTTTCATTTTTCTTTTCTTCCTTTTTTTCCCCTCTCTCCAAGAACAGATTCCTATTTGCTTTCTTTCTTTTTGTTACTGTAATGAGCTCTCTCAGCCCTACAGCCACCAGAAATCTTAGTTTGATGAAGCTGCCATGAAACATTTAAAGGCTTAAATTATAAACTGAGAGTGAGAAAAATCAGTGATGCATGATTAGCTGAAAATGTTAAGTGTAATAGTCATTTCTTTTTTCAGATGCGTGTGCAGAAATGGCTTGTGTCAACTGTAATGTGACTTTTAATACATATTAATAGACTCTGTTACAATGTGGAGGGTTTGTACACCTTTTGGCAGATGGCTGCACAGGATAAATTAGTCATTTAGTCCAAGAAAACAAGAGCAATGAGGTCCATTCTGTTGAGAGATGCAGCTTCCAGTGCATCCCTCCTGCAACCAAAAGGTATTAGAAGCAGGATCTAAATTGTCAGCAAAATGAAACTAATTAATAGATGAATTCCTGTGGCAGAAAGGAGCAAACTGTTGTTACAGCTCCTCCACATCCCCAGCTGTGTCTCCATCTTTTTTGCTCCTATCTTTTGTTCTTTTATTTAGAGGTCAGATGGTGCAAAGCCAAGGTTGTGCTCAGCTCAGCTCTGGAAGGGTTGGAATTGGCTAGCACTTCCAACTCCAGAACCTCATGGCTGAGTGATTTTGGGTGGCTCAGGCTTGGTGAATAGTCTACCCTAAACCAGATGTAAGATCTGAAAGGAGCTGATGCCTGAGCATCACCTCAAATGCAACAGCTGCTTTGGCAACTTCTTGCCGTGCTCACGTGCCTAATTGAGTCTGTTGTTTGGCATCACTGCAGTAGGCTAGACAGAGAGATTAAACCAAAATGATCTGCCTGTTCTCTGTTGGAAAATCTTCTGAAGCATCCTCATTCCTGAAGTTTGCCACAGGAGAAGGCAGGAGCTTTTGGCTTCTGCTTTATCAAAGTGATTGTCAGGGCACTTAATGAGCTTTGTGCCAGCCCAACTGCTTTAGTAACATATGTGTGCAGCAAGAACCTTGCTCCTGCTGGCTGGCCATGCTGCTTCTCTCAGCAGGCAAGCTGCTTCTCCCTCTTTGGCTTATCCAGCTAGCATTTACTTGTTTCAAGACCCCCACTTTGAATTAGGACTGCTCATCACCTTTGTGTCAAGCTCATCCCTTGGCATGGTTGCTCTGTAGTGATGGAAAAGTAGCAATGATTTCTAGCACAAATCACAAAAATCCTAGACTGATTTGGGTGGGAAGAGACCTTTCCAGGTCATCTAGTTCAACCTCTCTGCAGTCAGCAGGGATATCTGCAACTAGAACAGGATGCTCACAGTCCCAACCAACCTGAGCTGGGATGGTTTCAGGGATGGGACATCTCCCAATTGTCTGGGCAATCTGTGCTAGTGTCTCAAAAATTGTATTGACTGGAAACTACCTCTTTTCACTAGTTGGGATTGGGTTTTCTCTTTAAAAGGAAATGCAAAACCCCTGCACTTTTTAGTTCTCTGGAAGGAAGAATTAGGAGATAAGGTGGTAACTAATATTACTACACAAGAAGTGCCTGACAGGTTTGTACCAGGCACTGACATGTCATGTCAGAGCTGCTGGAGATGAAGCTGAGCTCTTTGCTGGAGATGGAGCAATTGCAGATGGAGTGATATATAATTTACTGAGCTGCTTGTTAATTCTCTGATGTTATGAAATCTCCTGGGCTTATAATTACTACAAATGTTTACTTGACTTCACCACGTAGCTTGACATTAGACTGGAGAAGTTTGTACTTAGCTTGAGGTTAGACTGGAGAAGTTTGTACCTCAATACAATCATAGCATTATGGATCAGTTTGGGTGGGAAGGGACCTTTAAAAATCACCTAGTCCAACCCCCTGCAGTCAGCAGGGATATCTGCAACTAGAGCAGGATGCTCCCAGCCCCAACCAACCTGAGCTGGAATGGTTATAGGGATGAATGGGACATCTCCCACCTCTCTAGGCAACCTGGGACAGTGTTTCACCACCCTCAGTATAACACATTTCATCTTTCTCTCTAGTCTAAATCTCCCTCTTTTAGTTTCAAACCATCACCCCTTGTCCTATCACAACAAATGCTGCTAAAAACCATTATGCCTTAGCTATGCTATGCAACTCTTAGACAAGAAAATATGACAGAGGTATGAATGAGACTAAAGGCATTTTAAAGCCCACTTCCTACAGCTGGAATTAGACATGTTTATCCCATCTCCTGCTGCTCAAACACTTGGTAATAGCAATTGTTTTCCATGGATGGGGTTTGATTTCCAGCAGAAGGTTGGCAGTGCCTGTGAGCTCCATCACTCTGCTCTCAGCAAGGTTGTGAGGCCTGAGGGGGAGGCAATGTGATTGACAGATATTTTAAGCCTTTTTGTGGTTCAGGATTAGTGAAACATCTACAGGCAGAGCTGTTTGAGTGCTGTTACGTGGGCTGGCTGCCAAGTTGGGATGTGGGCACCCATAGGAAAGCAGGATGACTTTGGGATTGGGTCAGTGTCATTCCTCCCTGTAGGTTACATGTCACCCCTGATCTCTCTGAAGCCTGCAGCAAAGGTAGTGCCAGCTTCCAAGTGAAACCTAAAGCTGCCTTCCTGAACTATTCATTGCTGACAGGCTTGGGGTAGAGTGGTTGGATGGGTGACTAGTGAGAGGACAAGAGGAAATGGCCTCAAGTTGCATCTGGGGAGGTTTAGATTGGATACCAGGAAAAAAAATCTTCACTAAAAGAGTTGTTAGGAATTGGCCCAGGCTGCCCAGGGAAGTTGTGGAGTCACCATCCCTGGAGGGGTTCAAAACACTTACAGATGTGGTACTTGGGAACATGGTTTAGTGGCATGGTAGTGATAGGTTGATGATTGGACTTGATGATCTTCAAGGTCTCTTCCAACCTTAGTGACTCTGTGAATTGCTGCTGAGAGGCTTTCCAGTGATGCTGGTTAGTGGCAGAGGGAAGGTGTGTGTTGGAGGTGACTATTTCTTCACCTTTAGCTGTCTTTAAGCTGCTGAGCTGGCATGTTAATCTGACATTGGGTGTAAGGCTCAGTCTGCTTGGCATTGGGACACCTCCTGCAATACCAGTCCTGTTTATCCAGCAGTCCATTAGGCCTAAAAGCAGCTGAGCTACACTGTGCACCAGGCTGGATGTTTTCTGGAGTTCTAGCTCATCCTTTTTGAGGAGGAGAAGTGGAGCTTGAGATAACAGCCAGCTCCTGGGATAGTTCCACCTGGCCTGTATCTTGCTGGTAGCAACCCTGGAGCTGATTTTGCAGCTAGTAAGAGCCACTCCCAAATGCTTAGGATGCCCAAACTTGTCTTGGATTATACAGCCTTAAAGTATTTGTTGAAAACACCAATTTCTTTGAAGTGTGCAAGCAATATTCCTCATGGCCAACAAGTTTGCCTGAGCCCATCGAAGTGTTACACAAGATGAGAATGAAAATGACTTTCCCTCTAATAAAGCACAAGTTGCAAAATTACAAACCCTGCCACAAAAGGAAAGAAAACAGAGTTAGGAAACAGAAACTTAACATTTCCCTGGATTAGCAGCTGCCCAAAGGCATTACCTCCCAATGAGGAGACTTGTTTGTCTTGTACATCAGTGCTTCCAGCTTGGTAGTGCTTAGATTTTGGTGAAGTCTATTAGAGGTGGGAGACTACCTGGAGATTTCACTGCTCTTTATTTATTTAATTGATTTTTTTTGGGGGGGGGAGGAATACTCTTAAACATAAGAAACATTTTATATTAGCTCTCAGACTCTCCCTGGTTTCTCCACTGCTTTGAAGGAGCTGTAGGTATTGGGTCAGTTTGCATTTAGTTCCTCTGTGCAAGAGGTACCAGGCACAAACTTGAACATAGGAGGTTCTAGCTAAACAGAAGGAGCAACTTTTCCTTTGAGGGTGGTAGAGCACTGGCTTAAGCTTCCCAAGAGGTGATGGAGTCTCCATCTCTGGAGACATCCAAAACCCAGCCAGACACCATCCTGTGCAACCTACTCTAGGTGACCCTTCTCTGACAGGGGGGGATTGGACTAGATGATCTCCAGAGATCCCTTCCAACCTCTACCATTGTGTGATTCTGGGATTTACCTTTCCTGGTGCCCAGGAGAGTGCTGATGAACTCAAGTTTACTGCTGAGTGGCTCTGAGGAAAGCAGAGGCATTCAAGATATTGCCCTTGTCTGTTCCTCCCAGGAAAGACAATGAATTGCAGGTATTTGATAATGTTTTATATACTCTGTAAATCATATTAATTCTCCCTCAAAGAACAAACAAACAGGAGAGGTTTTCTAGAGAGTAGCCCCAAACCTCAATCTTTCTTTGCTTTACCAGTGGCTGTGTCCTAACCTAACTCATTTCTCTAGGAAAATATAACATTTGCTTGCTGCTCTCAATCTTTCTTTTGGAGCTAAATCCCTGCTGTGTGGAGAGTTCAGTCAGGTTTGAAATGCTCTGTTGAGGGAAGAGTTGTCTGCTCTGCCTTTCTGAGCTGCTTTTCACTCCTGTCCCTACAGACCCCCATCCCTATCCTGGGAGCTCCAGTTCCCTGCTTGCTGCTTGGAGACCCAAGTCTCTCCTTTCATGTCATCCCTAGTGAATTCCTGCTCCAGCTTCAGAGTTTCTCCCAAGCTCCCAGCCCTGCTTTCTCTGCACAGCCCCAATCCCTCACTCATCTGCATTCCCTGCAAGTCTGGCAGGATTCTCTCCCAGGATCTGCTCACTCCTTCATCTGCATCTAACAGCAGCTGCTTTGAGGCTCCAGGTAGC
This sequence comes from Bucco capensis, assembly GCA_013396975.1. Lineage (NCBI taxonomy): Eukaryota > Metazoa > Chordata > Aves > Piciformes > Bucconidae > Bucco > Bucco capensis. Next base: position 26,398 of record VWZO01016866.1, on the reverse strand, counting down.
TGCATAAGGCTTGTTGGTGTCTCATCTAATTTCCTCATCTTCTCCTCTTCTTCATTTCCCTGAAACCTTTCCCTCTCCATCTCCTTTTCACCCCCCAAGTCCTGTGCTCCTCTGTGCAGCTTCCTCTTTGTCCCTTCAGCCTCATCCCTTACTGTGCTCTCATCTCTGCACAGAGAGGTCCATGACCACTGCTGAAACATCTTGGCCCCAAAAGCATTTAAAATTCTTCTTCCCCTTTTTCTTTTTCTACTTTATGTCAAACTGGTTTAATTTTTCACACTAAGTTGGCTCTGTTATGGAAATAGGTGAGACTCTCTAGGCTTAGACCTGCTGAAGGGGAGTCCAAACACACATCTGCTCAGTGAGATATCAGGAGGAAAGCAGCTTTTCCCCAAGCAACTCAAAGCTTTACTTCTATTTGGACAACCTAGCTGTCTTTAATGCTATTCCCAGAGTTACCTGCTGGGAGTGAATAATTCCATTAACACATCTGGTAGAGTAAACCCAATGCCTTGCTGATCCTAGTTGGTAAATAGCATAAAAAACATCATTTCTGTGCCTGGGAAGAAACTTGTGAGAGAAAGTAATGTTTGAGAAACCTGCTTAAAATCCATATTTCTCAAGGATTCTCTTATTCACACTGTGCTATTTCCATCCTCTATGCAAAGCCCCTTAGTGTGTTTTGTGGTATCATCTACCTGATCTATTGGTGGGAGAGAATGAAGAGAAGGGGAAGGGGTGGGGGGGGAAGTCTTTGTGAAGAGCTCTGCCAATTTTCCCTGTTGGGAAAAAAAAACAAACCAAGAGAGAGATGCCACAGTTATTACTAAAGTTTAATTATGCAAATGACATGCTTTAATAATGCTTATGAAATGACTTGTGTTTCTTTTCCTGATGGTTGATGGCTGTCCTTGATAGCAGCTGTCATGGTGCACATCAGGAAAAGGAAGTTTTGTGGAGCTTTTGCATCATTAGCAGGGTTTGGGGAGGGCAGGAGGCTGTTCTTGGCAAGAACAACTCTTGTCCATCAGAATAGCAGGGAGAGGAGAGGAAAACTTTGCACAGCAGCAAATATTGAATGAAAAGAGCTGCTCAGGCCAACTCATTGTGGCAGCAGCTGCTTAAACAAAGCTCTAGCCTTTAAATAACTCCAGCTAAATAAAGGGAGGGAGAAAAGGAGAATGGAGGGGAAAGCTCAAAGGGCATGTGCTGTAATTGCAGCAGTGCTTTTCATCTTCACATTGCTATGTCTTAGCTCCTTCTCTNTTCTCCAGGCTGAACAATGCCAGCTCCCTCTGGAGCTTTTCAGAGTGTTGCTGTGGATGACCCCAACCATTCCCTTGGGCTAGGCAGGGACTGCACTGCTTTGGACTGGAGGAGGTTTTAGGCTGTGTCTGGGATTGTTTTTCTTCTGTGATTGGAACTGAGAACAAGTGACAGGACTTAATTAAGCTCCTGTGCTATCTAGACACTTAACTTGCACCATATGCTCTAATTAAATACTCACATTTTGATTTCTAACACCAGGAAGCAGAGTTTTGTTCTGTTCTTGTTTTAGTTAACAATCCTGTAGCATGGATGTGGCAGAGACATTCAATCTGATCCTAATGAGGAACTCAGCCCAGGAATGTACCAGTATTAAGCTATGGAAATCTAGTACTTCCATGAATATTTGGGCTGGACAGGACTTCCACAAAGACCACATCTTACGTATTTTAAGAGGGAACCAAACAGATGAGAATGGATGCCATATTTTGTGGTGCAATATGATTTCCCTTGGAAGCAGTAGACCAGTAATCTGGGAATTTTGGCTGGCATCTTGCTGCTATTTATGAGCAATTTTAATGTAGTAATTACATGTAGGGAAAATTGTTCACCAGGCTGATGAGATAAATGGAAATTTAATCTTTTTTGGGTGGTTTTTTTCCTTTGTTTAGTTGTCCAATATTTTTATTACTCACCTCTGGTCTCCAGAAGGATCTGGCATGGAATTGTTCCTTAGAAATAGTGGTGTTTTGAAAGATTTGCTCCCTGGAAGTTCAAGGCAGCTCATTAAACAAACAAATGAGCTGTCCTTAGAGCAATCAGTATTTACTATTAACTGAACAGCACAGTAAATAATGAATTGCAGGTAAGGAACTGCAGAGAAGTAGTTGCAGTGAATTCAAATGACTCTCCTTAAAGCCTGAGGCAGAGAAAGGCAACCTCAAGCTAGGAATGGAGAGAGGAGGAGGGGAAAGAAAAAAGGAAAGGGAAGGATCAGAAATGTAACATTTGTTGTAGTTACATATGATCCTTTCTTGTGCTGAGGAAAGGTTTTCTTCAGTTATCTTTTGCCCTCCTCCTTCCCCAGTGCAAGGGATGCTGCAGGTGAGTCCTTGGGAGAACAAAGGAGGATTTGGGATTCCTGGGGACAAAAATGAGGCAGGAGTCACAGCAAGCTCTCAACCTAATCCAGCACAGAAAGCAGGGCTGATGGTTTTAGCAAGGTCAAGACTTTGCAAGTTGCTCTCCTGGCACTTACTGGACCCCAGGAGAGCATTGTGCTTTGGCACCAGTGAGAGCCAAACCTGCCCAGAGCTGCCAAGGGCTTGTGCTCTTACCTCATTGATTGCTCCAAATTCCCTAAGCAGCTAAACTGTTCATTTGCTAGGAACTGGCACAGGATGAGGAATTTGGGGTTGGAGTTCCAATCATCGTAGGAGTGAAAGATCATGTTGCTGGAAGTTTGGGTACATGGCGAGGGATAGGATGTGGGGAGGATGTCTGATATTGCTCCTTGAGGAAGCGGCTGGGGGATGAGAGGGGGAAGGTTGGTGATTGAATCAGAGACTCTGCAGTTTGAGCTGAGGCTTGGTAGGACAGCCAAAGATAGGACACCC
>VWZO01016866.1:0-22950 GCA_013396975.1 Bucco capensis | reverse complement strand
AGATACCATCCTGGTCATCAAATTCTGCCATGGCCCTTTGGAGCATCATGCTGAACAAGAATGTGAATGCCTTCTCTACTAACTCCTGTCCCAGCCAGCACAGAGAGGATGATGCCTCTGCTAATGTCTATAAGCAATGAACAGGAGCCTTACCTTGCTGGGTGCTTATCATTAGGTGAACACCTGTGCAAGGAGACTGGGGCTTAATTCATATCCCTTTGGGACTATACCTCATGGAAACTGCCCCAGAATAAAATGGCAGAGGCTAAATGCAGCTGCAGGGAGATTTCCAAGTGGCTTTTGGCTCTGCACAAGTCCAGCACTCTCTCTCCCCAACTGCTGCTTCCAAATGCTGCTGCTGTCAACCTCCTCCATTAGTATTCCACACAGGGCAAAGGGAGAGAGGTGCTAGACAGAGCAGCTAATTGCAGCAGCCTGCAGAGGCAAGTTGTGCTGTGCCACATGAGAAAGGATATCCTTTTTATTTAGGTCATTTCTGCTTTGCTTTCCAACCCTTTATTAAAATAAGAAACAGAGAAAAAAGTGTGAGCTAATGCTTTGGTTAAGGAATCAAACTGTTTTCCTGCTTTCTTGAATTTAATGATTCAATCAGAATCTATGCAAGGTTTTGTACCACTGATACAAAAAGAAACTTCTTACTCTTCAGGTTGTAGCCTTAGCAAACTGCACACCTCCTGACATCTGAGCTGCTCTGCCTCTGCTTGGCATCCTGACACAGGTCCCCAGAGCTGGCAGCAGATGGAGGGAGAAGAGGCCTTGGCTACCACTGCTGCACCATCTGCAAGCAGCAACACTGCTCAGGCTTTGATGAGTTTCAATTGCAGTGGTGTGGCTAGAGGCTTTGCTGTCAGAGCATCTGCTTTACCAGCAATGACACACATAGGTCTGCAACTCAGCATCTGTCAGGAGCAGATAAGGGCAGGGTAGGAAAGCCCAGAACTTGTACAGCCATCAGGTAGCTGCTGGCTGGGAGTCCTGTGGGATGTGTGTGTCCCCAAACCCCAGATTTTATTGCACTGAGGTTTGGGAAGGTCTGTTATTCACAAGTCAGGAGCTAGGAGAAATCAAGCTGAGAGTAATATTAATTGCTCTTAAACAGAACTTACTGATGTTGCCTGATTTGTACCTAGACACAAGCTGGGGGTGGTAGCTCAGTCAGTGGGTGCCCAACTCCTCTGTGCCCTCCTGCTTCATCCCTCTCTGTGAGCAAGGCACTGATAAGCAGATTAGTCAGCTTCTTCCATCAGCAAACACTTGCTGCCTAAGATACTTACAAGACATCTGCTTTTTTAGCCTCATTTCTACAGAGATGAGGCTTATGTGATTAGAGTGTCTGTCTCTTGTCCCCTCCTTGGCCAATTTCAATCTTCACCCAGGGATTTTGTGGTCTCAAAGAGGTTAACTTCCAGAAAGTTTTGATGAACTGGGGAACAGAAATTATCCTGCTAATGCCTTTGGAGAAAGGATCACAACACAACCTGTTGCTCATCTCCAAGAGCTGTTGTGCTGGGTAAAAAGGATGTGCTTCATGCCTCCTCTTGTGTAGAGGTCCAGCAAATCATCCTGGACTGGTGTGTGCTGGCTCCATGGCTCAGCTGTGTCTCTGCCAAGGTGAGCATCCTGCCTGCCCTCTGATGCCAGGATTGTCTTTCTGAGCTGGGAATTAACCCAGTGGTATGTGCAAAGATCCAGGAGCTGTGTGGGAGCCAGGCTTAGTCTGGAAACACACTGCCATGGTCCTGCAGCTCAGTGAGCTGAGTCAGAGCTTGCTGTGCCAGCTGGGGCTGGGCAGGGAGTTGGTTCTTAGGAGCCTTGCTTTGAGAATCACAAAATCAGGAAGGTTGGAAGAGACCTCTAAGATCATCAAATCCAACCATCTACCTATCACTGCCATACCACTAAACCATGGCCCTAAGTCCCACATCTGTATGTTTATTGAACCCCTCCAGGGATGGTGACTCCATCACTGCCCTGGGCAGTCTGGGCCAGTGCTTAACAACTCTTTCAGGGAAGAGATTTTTCCTGATATCCAATCTAAACCTTCCCTGATACAACTTGAGGCTATTTCCTCTTATCTTCTCACTGTTAACCCAGAAGAGACCTACCCCCAGCTCACTCCAACCTCCTTTCAGTTAGCTGTAAGAGAGAGGTAAGGTCTGCCCTGAGCTTCCTTATCCTCAGACTAAATAAGCTCAGTTCCCTCAGCTGCTCCTCATAAGGCTTAATATCCAGACCTCTCACATCCTTTCCCTTCTCTGCACACACTCTATGGCTCTTGCAAAATTATCTTGAAGTCTAAATTCTCTGGAGACTGATGTCCCTTAAGCACTTAGAAGATGCACAGGTACAGAACATGTCTTATAGTGGTCAGTATTTTGTTGAGATGATGTAAATGATGCTGATGACTGAAATCCTCCTTATTTCCATGTCTGTAGAATCCTCTCTCTCCTTTCCTCCTCTGTGGATTACACTTCAATGCTCACTAGAGCTGCCTATGTCTCCTTTTGGCAGCCACTTGACATTTTTTGCCTTGCACTGAAGAACCTAAGGATGTCTAGTGGATTCTGTAAAAGCTACCTAGAGGAGTTCTGGGATTAGGGAGGAAAAACAAAGGTTTCATGTTCTTCTTAATCAACTAAACTGGATGGTGTCCTTTTTAGGACAGAAATGAAAGAGAAAAGGCATGTGAGGCTTATGAACAAGGTCATTAGTATACCAAATTCCTCTCATTAGATCTGTTACATTACTTCCCAACTCTCATTAGAAAAATTTATGAACTGGAATGCTTCCAAATACACTCTTATTTGAAACCAGCCCTACATGTAATTGCAAAAAAACACCACCACCAAAAATAATTATACTTCTGTGTGGGAATGGGTTTGTATTTTGGCTAGCTATTGAACAGAGAACCTTCCTTGAAGCCCTTTCCTTAGTGCACTCTGCTCTTCAGCTGCAAATCCTGAAGCATTGCTTGAGTGGAGGAACCTGGTTAGAGCCAAGTTCATGTTCCAAGCTGATCTGCCTCTTGCTTCTGCTCCCTAGGCTTCCAGTTGCACATCATCACCTCTGATCTGAAGTGACAGTGAGTGGAAACAGAAGGGATCTCTCATTCTGTTTGGACTTCTTGCTCACAGAAGAGTGATGGAGATGCTGTTAAGCACAAAAGGGATCACCATATGCCTGTTTTTCTTTGTATTGAGTTTGGCAGCAGCTATTGAAATACCATTATCAGGTGAGTTGTAGCTATTTACTTGAACACTTTTTGCTGGTTTGGGTTGGTTTCTCTTTTTTTTTTTTTCTAACCTTTCCCTGAAGGGAAGGGGAAAAAAATATATATATTAAATCCTGCTCTTTTTTAGTTGTTCCATTTTGAGTTTAATTCTGCCAGAACAAGGCCTTTGGGAAATTCAGATGTGATAAAAATGTAAGCCAGTTTGTTTGGAGCTGTTTAAATGTAGCAGTAAACTTGTCTAATAACACATAGCTGGTATTTGTGAGCCAACACACTGCCTAGCTCCAAGGGTTTGCTTCTCTCCTTCCCATAAATCCCTCAGTTTGGGCTCTGACTCTCCCTGAAGCTTGTGTGATGTACATAAACCTTTACTGACTTGTCTTGCAACTTGCCCTTTCAGGCTGAAATGGGAGCAGGTGTATGGCTCAGGGAATCCATTGCTCCCCAGGGCAGCTTCTCCTTCATCTTTCCCTGGCTGTGATGCATTCAAATTGCTTCTTTGACATGGTTGGGGTAGTTTTAGGACACATATAAAATATGGGATGAGGCTCAGAGGGGACAATCCAATGGAAGCCATAGAATTCCCCTCCCTGGATTCCAGCCCAGGCTTCCCAAGCTTTGCATTTTTCAAACAGACCTGGACCAAACTCATTGTAAAGGATTTTTTTTTGGAGGGGAAAAGCCACCAGCAAAGCAAAAACTCAACAATATTGAGTCTTTCTGAATTATAGTAGGGTAAAAAATAATAAATAAAGCTAAGGGAAAAGAAAGAAATGTGTGTTCTTTGCAGGGCCTCAGAGTAGGATAGGGCCCAGGTTCAGGGCCCAGGTTCAGGGCCCAGGTTCAGGGCCCAGGTTCAGGGCCTCAGAGTAGGACAGGGCCCAGGTTCGGGGCCTCAGAGTAGGACAGGGCCCAGGTTCGGGGCCTCAGAGTAGGACAGGGCCCAGGTTCAGGGCCTCAGAGTAGGACAGGGCCCAGGTTCAGGGCCTCAGAGTAGGACAGGGCCCAGGTTCAGGGCCTCAGAGTAGGACAGGGCCCAGGTTCAGGGCCTCAGAGTAGGACAGGGCTCCAGGGCCTCAGAGTAGGACAGGGCCCAGGTTCAGGGCCTCAGAGTAGGACAGGGCCCAGGTTCAGGGCCTCAGAGTAGGACAGGGCCCAGGTTCAGGGCCTCAGAGTAGGACAGGGCCCAGGTTCAGGGCCCAGGTTCAGGGCCTCAGAGTAGGACAGGGCCCAGGTTCAGGGCCCTGAAGAGCTATGAACTCTTAGCACTCTGGAGCTTGCCAATAGAGAAGGCAATCAGGCAGGGTTAGAGGATAATTTTCCACAACTATTCAAGCATTTGGAAGTAGAAGGGTTTTTATTTGGAGGGAAGGTAGCACAGAGTCAAAGTGGAGCTGTGACAGTGAAGTGCAAGACAAAGTGTCTGGGCATTCACTACTTTGATTCCCCTCTGCAGGTACTTCATTTAGCCCTTTGTTTTCTTGAATGAAGCATTAAATATTTTAATAAAAAGGAATGATATCTGATGAGTGAAGCTGGTGGGCTTGGAAGAGTTTGGCTTTAAGATCACATAGTATGGCAAGAGACCACATCTTGCTCCAGCTCTGAGCCTCCTGGACTTAAAAGAGAAAGCAAAGAGCCTGTTAATGTTCTTCCTGGCTGTTTATGACAATGCAATGATCCCATTATCCCCCAGCTCCACAGCAGGGAACATCCCTCCTCGTGTGCCTCTGCTACACAGGCATTCACAACACTTTAATTCCCTTAGAAAAATAAAAATAGATAGTGAAACATCATTCTGTGACTGCTAATGACTCTTCCCCTGCTGTACCCTAAGGGGAGTATTAAGTTATCCTTGCAGTCCAGGGATTTCCCAGCAATTTTATCTAGGCTGGAGATAGCAGTTTGCTATCTGTGTCTGGATTAAGAAGCTAGCTATTGACTTCAGCACTGAATACATTTACCAACCCACATCCTCCTGCTTTGGCTTTGGCTTTAGCATGGCCCCAGCTCTCCTCTGCCCTGAGCTTGTTGGTGTGTAGGTGATGCCCAGGACTGCTGTCAGACCTTCTTCTGGCTGCTGAGGCAGCACAGTTCAGTTTGGGAAGCAGAGAGGATGGTCAGGGCCAGGGAGATGTTGCTCACCATCCTTTCTCTTTAAGGCAAGCCTCACTCTTTGCAGCAGTAAGGCAATCCTGACATTGTGCTTGTCTAAGAGAGGACCAGAGTGGATCACAGTTGGCTTGAATGGCATTTTAACCTTGTATCTCCTTTGTCTTCAGTTGCACAGCTACCAACCATCACAGAGCAATCTCACACCCAGGTTGCTTACCCTTTTGATGAGGACTTCACTATTAAATGTGAAGCTAGAGGAAACCCAGAGCCCAGGTGAGTACTGCCTTCCCTTGGAGAAGCAAGCAGAAATTGAGCTTGTTTTGAGCCTTTACAGTATCCCAGTATGTCAGGGGTTGGAAGGGACCTAGAAAGATTATCTAGTCCTACCCCCCTGCCAGAGCAACCTAACATTGTTCTGGTTGTGAGGAGGGAAGGAATAATAACTGGTGTAAGGTGAGGGTAAGCTTTGGGTTTCCATGTCAGCCATTCACTCTCTGAATAGATCTCAACATGCTTTCTCCTTGCTGGGAGATGTTTTATTCCTCTGGCCTTTGCTAGGTTCACCCCAGGATTTAAGATCTTGCCTGGGCTGTGCTGCAGAAGATAGGAGGTCTGTGATGCTAATCAGAAGGGCTCAGCTGTTCTGCTTGCTGCCTGTTCCACAGCAACCCCAAAAACTCCCAAGCACATTCAATCATCTATTCAGAGATCACATTTGCATTTTATCAGGTGCCTTGTCTGTACCTGACATCATCATGGCCATGGTGATGTTACAACCATACACAGAAGGAGCTATTCAAACAAACAGAAGATAAGCTTTATGTCTTTTAACACCAGTGGAAAAAGGGAAGGTATTTTTTAATGAAAATGTGATTACCAAAAATGTAATAACAATAAAGCTCCTCCTGAGACTTTCACCACTGGATGGTGGATGGGCTAAATTAAGAGCTACTTTGCAGGTCATTTTTACTCTTTAATGCTTCCCTTCTTTCTTTCAAGGTCATCTAGTTCAACTCCCTGCAGTCAGCAGGGACATCTGCAACTAGAGCAGAGTGTTCAGAGTCCCAACCAACCTGAGCTGCAATGGTTCCAGGGATGGGACATCTCCAACCTTTCTGGGCAACCTGGGCCAGGCTCTCACCACCCACAGTGTGAAACATTTCTTCCTTATTTAGTCTAAATCTCCTTCTTTTACTTTAAAACCATCACCTCTTGTCCTCTCACAAGAAGCCCTGCTGAAAAGTCTCTCCCCATCTTTTTTAGAGATCCCCTTTAAGTATGAAAGTCCCCACTAAGGTCTCCCTGGAGCCTTCTCTTCTCCAGGCTGAAAAATCCCAACTGTCTCAGCCTGTCCTCATCGGAGAAGCATTCCAACCCTTGGATCATTGTTGTGGCCTCCTCTGTCCCTGCTCTACCAGCTCCATGTCTCTGCAGTGCTGAGCACTCCAGAGCTGCCCCAGCACTGCAGCTGAGCTGTGCCCAGAGCTGAGCAGAGGAGCACAATCCTCTCCCTGCCCTGCTGCCCCCACTGCTGGGGATGGAGCCTAGGGCATGGTTGGTTTCTGGGCTGGGAGCACACATTGATAACTCATCTCCAGCTTTTCATCCACCAATACCCCCAAGTCCTTCTCTGCAGGGCTGCTCTCCATCCCTTCATCCCTCAGCCTGGATTGATACTGAAGATTGNCATTGCAGAGCTGCCTGGACACATTGCTGTGTGAGCTGGTCTAGGTGATCCTGCTCTGGCAGTGGGGTTGCACTAGATGATCTTTCTAGGTCTCTTCCAACCCCTAACATTCTGTGATTCTGTGACATATCCATTGTTTTCCAGCTTTAACTGGACTAAGGATGGAAAACCATTTGATTTATCATCTGACCCGAGGATAGTTGCATCTAACAACTCTGGAACATTTGTGATTCAAAACCGTGGCATCATCACCAATTTTCAAGGGAAATATCGCTGCTTTGCCTCCAACGTGCTGGGAGCTGCCATGTCAGAGGAGATTGAGCTGATTGTTCCAAGTAAGGGCTTTTGCTTTGCTTTTGGCTTGTTTGAAGATGAAATCTGTGTTTTCTTAAAGTAAAATGAGAAAGAATTAGTTCCTAATGTGAAAGTGTTGTTAAGTCTTGGAATAGGGAGGTGGTAAAGTCACCATCCCTGGAGGGGTTGAAGAAACATTTAGATGCTCTACTTAAGGCCATGGTTTAGTGGTTTGGGAGTGATAGATTGATGGCTGGAGGTCTCTGTGATTCTGTGTGATAAAACATGCACTGTTTGGTAGATGCTGAGAGGAAAAACTCTGTATGTGCTCCCTGAAATGGTTTTGTTTCATTGCTGGGTTTGAGGAGACAAATTCAGCTCCTCACAGGTTTCTAAGTGCTCATAGTGACACTTCAATTAATCCAAACACAAGTGTGGGTAGATCAGAGAATCACAGAGGCATTATGATTAGAAAAGATCTCTGAGTCTGTGTTTTCCTGGAGACATCCATTATGGAAAACATTTCCTATTTACTTCCTCCTCCTCAATATTCTTGGCCCACTTTGCCTCTAGAGGATGGGTTAGTTGCTCAATCTGTATAAACTTTTTAACCACCCCCTCAGGAGAGCTGAGTGTTCAATGACAGAAGATGATTGTTTGTTTTGAGTTGTCTGTTTAAAGGCCTTTACACAGCATTGCCTTTTGCCTTAAAACCCCTAAGAATTCTTTTCTGATTTGTGTTTGCTTAGAGCCACTATTTGCTCTTCAGATGCTTCCACTTCTAATACTTTTCTCTTTTTGTAAAGAAGAAAGTATAAATATTGATGAGAGTTGGAGTCTAGGAAATTCTCTGCTCAATCTGGGCAGACACAATTTGTTTGGGAGCTGATGCCAGCACATTATGAAAATGGAGGAATTAAAATATTTGGAGAGAGAAAACAAATAGCAGGGGAAAAAAAAAAACCAACCCCAAAACAGCAGAAGAACTTAACCACAGGACAGTTGTTGGAAGAGATTTGCTGTTCATAAAAGAGAGAAAAAATGGCATAGATCATGAAACAGCATTAAAAATAGATTAAGATTTTAAATGTAGAGGGCAAGAAGGAAATAGGTAGTGATTGCCAGAGAAAACAAAATTGGCTGGAGTCAGATCACTTTGGAGAAGTGCTGGAAAAGCTTCAGGAGTTTGGAGAAGCTCCTGAGTGACTTCTCTAGTAGTGGAGACATTTATTTGATAAAGGATTAGGGATTAGGTGATGCTTTCTCTTTCCCAACATGCCTTGGACAGTGCAGCTGATGTCAACTGCAGTTTCAGACAGGAACAGGAGAGTGATGCATTTGCTCAGAGCTTTAGACAGGAGATAATTATTCTCTCTGGAGCCTGGTCAGGGCAGTGGGGTTAATATGACTTCTCTTAAGCAAAGAATCTCAGCCTCATTAATTATCAGAGGAGTTCAAGACCTCTGTGTCTTGTTTCCATGAAGGTATGTCACTTCCAACAGCAAACTATCCTTTGCTCCTGCACTGAAAAAATGCTTAAAATATAGAAATAAGAGTGATGGCTGTATCTGGGATTGTTGAATCTGTCCTCAGAGCAGATCTGTTTTGCTTGCAATGAAAAATTGTCTCTACCAGCTTTGAGGAGAGATTAAATATATTGGGGGTAGTTGTCCACAAATTGAGATGTTACACACATGGTTGTTAACAAATGTGAGAGGAATTTGAGTGCTAATAGATGCAAAGTCCTAGGTCCAGAATATGGGACAGATAATATAACAGAGGAATTTGATTCCCCCACATTTCCTTTAATGCCTACTCCTCTGCCATCAATTCTGAGACAATGTAGATGCTGCACATGAAATCAGGATTCAGAGAGAAATAGCAGACACCTTTGAATTTGTCAAGTGCTGGAGATTCTACAACTGTACTGTGAGTGCAGGAGAGCTGCTGGTGCCCAGATCTGCTGTAAATGAGGCAATCAGTGACACAGGAGAGCTTGGGCTAAATTGCCTCTATTCACCCTCGAGTTTTGAAGCAGAGAGTGGTACATGTGAGATCACTGCATGCATTCAGCCTAATGATGCAGAGGTGGCAGTGCTTTGCCAGCTGTATTCAAGGCAAATGTAAGCTTCTTGGCAGGTCACCATGCCAATGGAGGGAAGGAAAACCCAAGCAAGTCAGCCCAGGCCAGGTTTATTCAGCAGTTACATTTACCCTGGTGAAGGAGAACACTAGGTCTGCTGAAAAAGAGAACAAAAGACTGTTTACTGACAGGAAAGCAAGAGAAATGTCAGCAGCAATGATCATGAAAATACCACACCTCCCCCACACAAGATGACATTGAGTGGGGAAGAATGGGGTCTGAGCATCTCTATCAGTTTGCATCCCTTCCAAAATGCAGACTCTGACAAGATACGTGCAGCAGGAATCTGAATTTCCGTGGGGAGAACACAGACCTCAGCTCCCCTCCTCCTGTATTTAGGGAGTCTGGTGCTTGTATTGCTGAGTAGGCTCAATGCCAGAGGAAAGAGAAGTAGTACAATTTACACTTCTTTAATGAACTTAGTGGAAAAGACTCTTTGTGGGAGAGTGCAGGAAGATTTATGCTCACTATTTGTATTGCTGCTCCCAAAGATCTAAGATCTGAGCGTGAAAATGTAGCCCCAATATAAAATTACCCAGTAGCAAGTTGTGCTGTGCCAGTGATGTTGGTTCTAGAGTTCCCAAAGAGAGCAAAACCTGTGCTAATATTCATCACCATGGGCAGGCTTTGCGAACGCAGCTCCAGGGATGGCTCCATCCATGCTCTTCCCAAGTGCTTTTTCCAAGCGCTGCTGGCTGCAAAGGCCAATTTGGGACAGACCAGAGCGGTTGCAAAAGGCACAGCACAAGGACTCCTCAGGAGGTAGAAGCTGCAAGACACGATTCTTTCTGCGCTGTCTTTTCTCCTGCAGAGTGATCCTGCGTGCCTGCTCCAAACCATGGGCGCCATTCAAACTAGTGTGTGTGCAGAGCTGCTGAGTGGAGGCCAGAGGAGAGCAGTTCAGGGGAGCAATGTGGCCAAGGCTGAGCTGTTGGTTCAGGGAGTCCTTGCATCTCCTCTTCGGGGCTCCTCTCTTGCCACAGCCAGGGGCAAGTTGCCCAGAGAGCATGAGCTNTCAGCAGCATAAAGCAGCTCCTGGACAAGATGCTTTATGGTCTTAGTATGGGCCTTCAAACCCCTTAGGTTAAATAGGCTTCCATCAGTAGGATATCTAATGTAGATACCATCCTGGTCATCAAATCAAATATTAAATATTAATATAAACTATTAAAAGACAAGAAAAAGAGATATGAATATTGTGACATCATTCAAAAACATTGAGCTGACACTGAAACAGGAGCTCTCAGTACCATGCTCTGAGGAGATGTTCACTACAGCCTTTGTGGAAGAGAAACCAATAAAGAACAACTGACTGAGACTCTGCAGGCAATGAGAAGGAAATACAAACCTCTTCCCAGTCTCCTTTTTGAAGTTTCTTTGAGCCAACCTAATTTGCCAGGGGTATTTCAGCCTAATCTCAAGCACAGCTCAGTCATTAAACTTTGAGTCACCCCAGGGATTAAAGAGAGCCTGATTCCTCACACAGATGACTCTGGACACTGATAATCTTCCATTCCCATGGTTTTTACACCACTATAAGCAGTATAATTCTGGAGTTTGAGTGCTGTGCAGCGTTCACAGCCTTGTCAAGAAATAAAACTTGAGCAGCACAGCCTTTCCTAAGACTGCTTTGAGAGCTTTGTACATGTCATGGTGGGCTTTGAGAAGATGTCTCCATGACTGAAGTCAGGTGTGTGGTTTTTTACCTTCCCCATGGCTGTTTCATAGGTGTAACTGGATTGTTTGTGCCATTAGAGCCATCCTGTTGGCACTTCAGAGCCAACACTAACGTGTTCTCCCTTGGGAGAAGGAACACTTGGAGCTATGTTGGATTCTCTGTCCCCTCTCTGGGACCCCAGCAAGAAAATATTCTTGCCAGAAGGTTTGGCTCAGGAATTTATCATGAAAGTTGAGTTTTTGCTCTCTTGCCAAACTTCAAGGGTTCCAAACACTCCACGTTATGCACTGAGAGGAAGAAAAATCAAGGTTTTTTAGTGTTTTTCACAAAACAGAAGAACATAGGTTCAAGTAGTTGTTCAAGGTGGAGGATGTTTGGGTTCAAACTGCTGCTTCCTCCATGGAGTCCAAAGGACTGGACTGGAGTGGATCTGGGCCACATGTTGGAGATGGATGTCTGACCTGCCAGGTAATCACACACAGCCCATGGTTTTTCACTGTCTTCTGCTGGGACTTACTAGAGTATTGTCCATTTCTGTAATTATTTACACTGAGAAGACCAGTGGTTATGGCACTCAACTGGGATATTGGAGACCCAGATTTAGTTGTGCAAAAAACAATGAGTTTGAACAAGAGTTTCCAATGTCTTAGGTGATTGATCTCACTATTAGTCTATTTGCTGGTCTCCTTGGTTCAGTCAGAAACTCTTTATCCTTCACCTGATCTAGCTTGCATGGGAGTGATGTGCTTTGGGGAATAAGTAAGCTTTAGATCAAGAAATTGATTTTTTTTTTTCCCCTACTAGAAACTCTTCCACCTCTCCAGCAGTCAGCAGATGTATTTTCCAGGGCTTGAAGATTAGAGGTTATTGACCTTAGTGGATTTGAATATGTCCTTCCCTTTGTTATCTGAAATTTCACCTCCAGAGCAGCTAATGCTCATTAGCTTCGTTTTGCCTCTCCTAAGAATTCATAAGGCATTTAATAATCCTCCTGGAGATAAAAATCTATGCACAACCTGCATTCAGGCAATCAGCATGATCATGATTGCTTCTTTTTGTCAGTGTTTACTAATCCTCCAGTGTATGAATTCTCCTCAGAGTCCTGGCCCTGCATTGCTTACCCTTCTCCTTGGCTCTGACTCCAGCAAGGTCACCCTGCAAGATGTCCTGGGGAGCTGCTAGACCCCTGATGCTTCAAAGGGTTAATTCCTTCTCAGAGCTCTCTCTCATGGGCACGTTTGCTGTGCCACTTGGACTCTGCACAGCCATTCATTCCTCTGCTCTTTAATTGCTGTGAATTCTGCTGTTTAAAGCACTTACCTGCACTGAAACGTTGGCTAGTTTGGACTTGCCTGAAATGAAAGCACAAGACAGTATCTGCCTTGAAACTCTCTTAGTGAAATTTGTTGAAGGAGTGGTTACACTTTTCAGGCTAATTTCTTTTGCAGTAATCTCTTAGCTGCTTGACTTGGTGTGGGCTCCAACCCAGCTCTGCTTCCCTTCTTCTTGGATCCATTTCTTGGGCTGCCAAGCCTGGCCCAGCTTGCTTTTGTTTGCCAAGTGCCTTTGAACAGTCTGCTGATGCTTTGGGTGATGAAGCAAATCCTTGATCCCTTAATTATTTAACCTGTATTTAAGCCCAACTAGTGCAGCCCTTGTGCACCTTGATGTGTTGTGTAGTGCACTGCCTGTCTCTGCATCCCAAAGGAGAAGCTTGCTGAGAAGGGCTGCATGGCAGAGTTTTTACACCTGAGGGAGTGAAGAGGCAATCTAGTCTTTAAACCAGACTTCTGGAGATGGATAAGAATTGGGACAACTCCAGGCACAAGGCAGAAGATGTGCTTGATGTCTGTCCTCACTTGCAATGTTTTCTTGGGAAGCACTTTTTAGCCAAGTCTTGCCAGGACATCCTGCACTCCCAGACTGCTTTGTGATCTCCTGGGTACAGCTTGGCATCAGTTAGTGCACAGTGATCTTAGCCTCAGGATTTTGGTTCTCTGTGGCTTTGTCCCTTCTAGGCAGTATAAACAAAAAGAGCTGTAGAAAGGGTTTGAAAAGAAATGCATGAAATTCAAGCCTAAGCCAAGCTCATGGACATCACAGACAAGTGTTGAACATCAGTGTGAGGCTGCTTGGCTTTCAGGGCTATGGTTTGTGCTCTTTGTGAATGAAGAATGCTAGCAGAGAGTTCTTACTGGCAGTAAAATGCCTCATTAACTCTCTATCACTTGCTAAGTAATAGTAACTGGAGGCAGAGAATGCAAAGGATGCTGCTCAGGTAAATATATGAAGGGAGAAGCAAAAGGTGTAATTCCACAAGATAACCCTGAAAGAGGAACTTCTTTTGCTTTTTCTCCAGGTGTCCCAAAATTCCCCAAAGAAAAAATTGAGCCTCTGGATGTGGAACATGGGGATTCAGTGATTTTGCACTGCAATCCTCCCAAAGGCATCCCACCTCTGCACATCTACTGGATGAACATTGGTAAGCAAAGACTTGTGACACAGTTGCCAGGAGCTGCTTGCAGAGCAATTTCATTAGTGATTGATAATTGAGGGGAAATGGGAATGGTGCAAATGGATGTTGGGAAACAAAAGGGGAAAAATGGAGAGTGGAGATGTGGTTCTACATAACACAAAGGCAAATTGTAGAGTGTGTTGAGGTGACTTCTGATGAGAGAGATCAGAAAGCTTAGGCATCAGTAAATGAGTCCACTACTGCACTTAGAGAGGGTAAAATGTCTCCATGTATTATTTCTGTCATTAATATTTTCCTCTTTTCATAAGCTAATGGTTGATTTATGATACTAAGGGAAAAAAGAATCTGCCAGGTACATGTAATTAGTTTCTTGTGGGTTTCTGTCACTCTCTATACTTCAGTATCTGTGTTGTGCAGGAATGCCTGGCTCTTAGGAAGCAAAATCCAATTGCCTCCCTGACATGAAGGCTTTGCTTCTGATGCTGACCAAGTCCTTGCAGAGACAAGGTGCCAGATTGAACCTCTGATCATCTGAGGCAGCCTCTCTGCTCCTGACACACTTCTTTAGCACAGAGCTGCTTTGGGCTGGCTCAGCAATGAGACACTGCAGCAAGCTCAGTTCCCACTAGCCCTCCCCTGCTGGAAACTGGAGTTTAGAGGAGAGTCAAGTGCTTAAGAGACTGGTTGGAGGAAGTGGGGGGGACACACAGCTCTAAAGGGTGACCTCTATCATCACTGCAGACCTTTGTGGTGGGGAGAGGGGCTGCAAAGTAGCTTTTACCTGAGCAGGAACGTTGTACTGACTGGATTTTTATCATCATTTTTTGTTATCTATTAAAATATATTATAAATAATATAAGTGTATCACTTGTATTATATATACATTGTTTACATTATATATAATATAATATATAATGTAAATTGTGTACAACATCATACATGTGTATATACACAATATAAAGGAAATGATATATACGCAATGTAGAGGAAATGATATATACACAATATAAGAAAGATAGATACATCATTTTATAATATACATGCTATTATAATTAAATATATATAATATATAATATTATATATTAGGATATAGTACATTCTAATATATATATATCAGGATACAGTGCTTTGTAACATATATATATATTAGGGTACAGTGCATTTTAATATATATATATATATTAAAATGCACTGTACCCTAATATATATATATTTGAATGCACTGTACCCTAATATATATATATTTGAATGCACTGTACCCTAATATATATATATTTGAATGCACTGTACCCTAATATATATATATTTGAATGCACTGTACCCTAATATATATATATTTGAATGCACTGTACCCTAATATATATATATTTGAATGCACTGTACCCTAATATATATATATTTGAATGCACTGTACCCTAATATATATATATTTGAATGCACTGTACCCTAATATATATATATTTGAATGCACTGTACCCTAATATATATATATTTGAATGCACTGTACCCTAATATATATATATTTGAATGCACTGTACCCTAATATATATATATATATTAGGGTACAGTGCATTCAAATATATATATGTATATATATATTAGGGTGCAGTGCATAACTCCTTGCTTGTGCTGGATCTTCTACCTCTGTGGGCATCTAAGTTATCTTCTGCATCTGGAAGCAAGGCTATGACAGGAGAGCATTAGTTGTCACCCTGGTGAAGCAGCTCAGCATCATTTCCATAGGATAATTATTGTCTGTTTTTTTTTCCCCCTCTGGCTAGATTTGCAGCACATTCCACAAGATGAAAGAGTTTCCATGAGCCTGAAGGGAGATCTCTACTTTGCTAACGTGGAGGAGAACGACAGTCGCACGGATTACTGTTGCTTTGCAGCATTTCCTAGGCTAAGGACCATTGTACAGAAAATGCCAATGACACTGAAGGTTTCCAGGAGTAAGTCTGGGGATAACAAATCTCTTGTTTTCTCTGGGTTGGTTTGTTGTCATTTTGATTTTTGCTTTGGTTGGGGCTTAGTTTTCTTCTTTTTGTAGCTCCCCAGGCACGTGTGTGCCCTGTGTCTCCTGATGTGATTCTCTCTGAAGAAAGTGCATGTCCTTCTTCTTATTCCTGCATTACTAACCTTACTCCAAGGGCTAATTTCAGCTCATTAAAAACTTTTTGCAGCTCTTGGGTCCCAAAAGTCCTTCTCCCTTTTTTTCCTCCCCCTCTCTTTTTTTCCTCCCCCTCTCTTTTTTTCCTCCCCCTCTCTTTTTTTCCTCCCCCTCTCTTTTTTTCCTCCCCCTCTCTTTTTTTCCTCCCCCTCTCTTTTTTTCCTCCCCCTCTCTTTTTTTCCTCCCCCTCTCTTCCATCCTGCTTTGCTTGGCTCTCTTTTGGCTGGAATAGTTTCTGCTATCACTTGTAGCACTCACTGAGGCTTCCTGTGCCCTTAATGTGAGTCTTCTCCTTCACTAATCCTTCTGACCTTTTGGGCTCAGGCAGCCAAGGAGATTTTCCTTCATGAATGAAAGCCTAATATTTAATAGATGATTTTTTTGAGAGAGTTTTCTTGTTGGGATTAGAAGATAAACAAACCTGCTACTAATCCTTTATCTTAATACTTGCTTAAACCATATCTTGGGATAATGATGGTGAGAAAAATATCATGAGTGGAATGTTGTTCTCCCTGGCTTTGAGAAGAGCTTCAGGCCCACACATAGATTCCAGGAAAATGAGATGAGATTTGGCTGTGGAGCTGCTGATAGCCCTGGCAGTGACCCATGAGGATGAAATGATGATTATATCCCCCCTGAAATATTTTTGCAGAGCAATACATATTTTTAAACATTTTTCTTTATACTTCCAGAGTTTCCCTGCTCATCTGTTGCTTTATTTTGTGTTTTCCTTCCTTTCTTTCTTTCTTCCATGGCAGAAATTGGGGAGGGGTGAAGAGAGAGGGATGGGGCATGTTTTTTTTCTTTGTTTTGGTTGATTTATTGTTTCTTTTGATTCTCTATCAACTCTGCATGTTTGTGTTTGGTTGTCACTTTTATTTGTTTCAGTTAAGCATGCTAATGACTCAGGCTCCCCTAATGCTGCTGTTACTAAGGGTGAGTTGAATGCATCTGTTCTCTAGCCTTCAAACTCAGAGTCTACCACCTGTAGACTGGTAGGATGTCTTGGGTTTCTGGTGTTATCACTTCAGGAGCCAGGCCTGGATGCTCCAAATCTTCCTGTGGCAGTTAAGAAGATACTGATAATGGATACTGATATCACGAATTCGTGTCTAAAGAGTCACTTTTGGGCTGCATTACTCCAGGCTGAGCTTAAGGTGTGGATTTATAGAGCTTTAGGTGCTCTGTTGTCCTCATCCACACCTATACCTCATGGTAGATGGGAGGTGGTTCTCTGGGGACCATATATTCTGTGTCCAGAGGAGGGCAACAAGGCTAGAGAGGCATCTAGAGAATAAGTCTTATGAGGAGCAGCTATGAGAGAACTTGGATTGTTTAGTCTGGAGAAGAGGATGCTCAGGGTAGACTTTATCTCTCTGTCCAACTCCCTGACAGGAGGTTGGAGTGAGATGGGGATTAGTCTCTTCTCCAGGGTTACCAGTGAGAGGACAAGAGGAAATGGTCTCAAGTTGCAGCAGGGGAGGTTTAGATTGGATATTAGGAAAAATTGCTTCACAGAAAAAGTTATTAAACCTTGTAAGAGGCTGTTCAGGGAAGTGGTGGAGTCACTATCCCAGGAGGGGTTCCAAAACCATACAGATGTGGTACTTAGGGACATGGTGCTGACAGGTGGATGGTTGGACTTGATCATCTGTAATTCTCCATGGGGTTAAATTTCTTTAAGATATGTAATAACGAGAGCTGTGGGTTTCATATGTAGCTTTTGACTCTGATTTATTTGCTTCAATTGCTTTGGAGAGCCTCTGTGTTTGGAAATGTCTAGTTTGAAGCTCCTTTTGCTGGACCAGCTCTAAGGGCTTTGAAAAGAGGATTCTCCTCGGGTGTTTGGGGATGGCTAAGTCAAAGCACTGCTCAGCCCTCAAGCCTATGGAGGCTGAGCCTTGGAAGCAGAACAGACAGAGCTTGTGCAGAGTGACAGACACTCCAAAAAAACCCCATTTTTCCCTTGAAGAGATGTGTGAACTGTCACTGGTTGGGAAGGAGAGTGCCTGCCTTTGGCAGCAGGAGGTGAAGGG
Organism: Bucco capensis; assembly: GCA_013396975.1. Taxonomy (NCBI): domain Eukaryota; kingdom Metazoa; phylum Chordata; class Aves; order Piciformes; family Bucconidae; genus Bucco; species Bucco capensis. The sequence goes on along the minus strand of VWZO01016866.1, from coordinate 5,098 downwards.
CAGATGGAAAACGTGTGAGTGCATCCAGAGGCACCAAAGGGTTTGCCTGCAGCTCTCTGAGCACTTGTGACACACTTTTGTAGAGAGACAAAGCAAGGGGAGGAGGGAAAAAGGGAAAAGAATGAGAAAATGGCTCAGAGATCCATGTGGTCTTTTACCAAATGACTATTTTTTGAAGGACTAGTACCATTTGGGGACTTCTGCTATTGATAACAACACAGCCCTTGGACAGTCATGCACTGCATATCTGTAAACCTTATCCTGTGAGCTCTGATTCCACTTTTTCCATTCAACAACAAGTTACTATGCCCAAAATGCAGCTATCTGTGCATAATAACTGAATCTCCAATTCATGGCTCTGCTAATTGTTATTATAGTGATAACTGGATAGACATTTCACTCCATGTATGTTTTATCCTGAAACCATTGTTTGGCAGGCTGGAACCAATAGGCTGTTGAAATCAAGTGCAGGTCAAGCTTGTTGGATTATTTTAAGTCTTCCTTACAAACTGTAGCTCCTTTACTGTGGATTTCATAGTTGGAGCAAGAAGGACAATGCTGGTGGATGCTCCAGGTAGAAAAGAGGAGGTTTCATCTGAGATTGATAAAAGGATGGACTCAATGCAGAAGAAAAGTCATAATAAGGATGGTGTTGACCAACAGAGCAGCAATTGGATGTACCAAGAGTGGCTGAGGTTTGTGATAGGAAGGGTCAGAGCTTGAAAAACAGGGCAGGAAACTGTAGAAAAAGGGAAAATTAGCAGTTCTACTGTTGTTATTACTGTAGCTGTTACCAGGAGAAAGAAGAGAGGCCGAAATTAGTCTCAAACCATATAAAGAGAAAATTCCCAAATCAGTATCTGAAACCTTTGGACAGAAGTAATGTTTGTGGCATTATTGAGGGGAAGCAAAGGCTCTGAGATCTCATCTCTAACTTGTCTTGTCTTTAATTTATTTATTTTTTTTAGCAAATTTCATCAAGGAAAGAAAACCCAAACTGCTGATCCCTCCTGAATCTGCTGGCAGTAGCTCATCAGTCACTGTCATCAAGGGAGGTGTCCTGCTCCTGGAATGTATTGCTGAAGGGCTGTGAGTACTGCACAAACTTAATCACCTTGGGAAAGAGAATTGAGCAACCAAAAAAAAAAAGCTATGTTCAGAATTAGACAACTCCAAAAGGACACATCCACCTACCTAGACAGCTTTCAGCTGAACTCCTGTGCAAATCAGGGTATTTGTCTGCCTGAGCAAACATGGTCAGGGGAGTTTAGGTTCTCCATGTGGGTTTGAGAGGGCATTGCTCACTGAAGCTGCCAAGATGATACCTCTAGTTGGTTGGCACTCCTGAGAGAAGGTGAATTCCTTCTCTCTCTGTTGGATTCACTCCAAGTATCTGCAGTGAGTTCTAGTTCCTTCTTGCAACACTTCCTTGTCTAATTCACTCCCCATCAAGCTAATTCGTGTGCCCGTGAAGCTCCTTGTGTCCCCAGCTGTGAGCTTGTAGGGTTTTGAGGGTACTCAACAGGCAAATCACCTTGGAAATGTGACTTTTCATGTGTGAGAATTAATACTATGTAGAAAACAAAGCCCCAACATTAAGGCTAAACTAAACTGATATTGTTATCTGCTAAAATTCCCCTTTTCAGCAGCGAATGATCAGCTTTGCCTAGATCTCTGCCAATCCATCCCACCAAATGTCCACAGACTACAGAAGCAGCTAGTCTGAGCCAGATTTCAAGTAGCTGAGATCAGGGGCAGCCAACTGCAAAATAAGGAATTAAGCACATTTCCAATCTGTTATTTTTTTGAGGACTCCTATTCTGAGGAACAACAGTGTCAGGAGGACATTGCCTTGGTTCAACACCAAGGTAACCCCAAGGCTGGCTGTGATAAAAAAGCAGGACAAGGACTCTTGAGGAAATAAGAGGATGTTTGTGTGGTGCTGCTGATGGAAAACCATCACTTGTTGGTACCTGGGGCTTTGAGTGGCTTGTGCCTGGGCATTTTGCCACCCTAACAGATGGACACAAGAGTAAGCAGATCTGACACTGCCTATGTGTGTCGGGGTCACCAAGCTCAGCTGGGGATGTGCAGACAACAGGCTGTCCTCAGTTTCTGTGTCACTGCCATTGGGTTCTAAAAAGCTAAGGAGTCTTTTCAGCTCTTTCCAATGGCTGGCCATCTTTCTAACCAGGGAAGGACTGTAATGAAGTCTTCACCTCCTTGTCTGTCCTCAAGTGCCCTTTTGGAGTAGGATGAAATGAGCTCAGTTCCCTGTTGCGCAGTCCATGCCAACACTCACAAAAGGAGTGCAGCCTCATGCCATGGCTTGGTGTTGGCTGTGAAGGACATCTTCATAGGGGTCCTTCAACTCAAGGAGCACTATAGACTGCCTGTAGCCTATAGTGTAACCCTTAAAATAGTCCTTGTGGTTTAAAAGGGCTCCAAGGTCTCTGAACACTTCACCTTACAAGCCATGTGTGTGAAGTTCAGCAGCTCTGCTGACATGAAGCTTTACAGCAGCCTAGCACTCAACTTAATACCTTTTTTCCTTTATTTATTTTTCTTTACCATTAGCCCAACTCCTCATCTTAGCTGGGTCAAGATCACTGGCAGTTTGCCCAAGGCTGAACTAGAGACTGAAAATTTTGGGAAGATCTTGAAGATAGAGCAAGTGACTGCAAGTGATGAAGGAACATACCAGTGCACAGCCAGCAACCCCATGGGAAGAGCCAAGCATGAGTTCCATGTCCACGTGGAAGGTGCTGAGTACACTTTTTTTTTATTAAGCTTGTTGATTTGGAACAGAGAAATGATCAAAGGCACTTTGGCTAATACCACTCAGTGTGATGCATAAATTGCAATCATATCAATTTATGCTAGGTCCTGCCTTATAGTTTTGGGAAGCTTGCAGAACAAAGGACCTATTTAAAACAATAATAATAATGCTTTCTTTTTGTTTCCTCCCTGAACCATGGAAGTCTCTACAAAGTGGTGAACAGGAGTACAAGTATATGAGCAGATCCAATACTCTAAAAGATGTTAGTCAAGCAGAGATATTGATGAAATGCCTTGTGCTAACCTGAAGGTCAGACCAAAAGATCTAATTATTCTGCTTGCTCTTCAAGAATGTGAAAATGGCTCTGTTGGGCCAGATCAGAGGTGTTATTTAGCTCAGTTTCCTTTCTTTGGCTTCTGCCAAAAGTTAATGCCTAGGGAGGATTGTTAAAAGTGAACAAACATGGTACCAACTTTCTCTTCCCTTCCTTCACATGCTTCCTCCCTCTCCTTTTTATATAGAACTGAGTGCTTTCTATAGCTTCTGTAAAGTATCATAAAAATCTATGAAACAAAGCAAAAAAAAATGCTTTCTACTAATTTAAAACAGTTTAAAAAATGGAAATATAACCCTTTTAGTCATCTCCCTGAGTATCCAAGGCCCAATTGCCACCCTATCCTGAGTGCTTAGGGTTACCCTTGGGGTGATGCATTCTTGTGCATGAGGTCTGGTGGCTGAGCAGAGTGAGGTCTGGGCTACCAAAATGGATCTATGTACATCTGCTTGGGCATCATTTATTTGGCTTGTTGCTAGAAGAAGGCAGATGAATGAAGCCAGCTAAGATACCTTCACAACAAGCATCTTGCAGGATGCAGATAGAGGTGCAGGGTGCCTGCTCTCATCCTCCTTTCTCCCTTCTCCTACTAAGCAAGTCCTGAAGGTGTGAGTCCTTCTGGGGCTGGTTTAGCCTGGAGAAGAGCAGATTGAGAGGTGATCTCAATATCTTAAGGGTAGGGGTCAAGAGGATGGGGCACGTCCATTTTAAGTGTTGCCTATTGACAGGACAAGAGGCAATGAGCACAGACTGGAACCCAGGAGGTTCCACTTCAACATGAGGAGAAAATTCTCTCCTGTGAGGGTGCAGAGCCCTGGCCCAGGCTGCCCAGAGAAATTGTGGAGTCTCCTTCTCTGGAGAGTTTCCATCCCCACCTGGACATGATTCTGGGGGACCCTGCTTTCACAAGGGGGTTGGCCTGGATGATATCTAGAGGTCCCTTCCCAACCCCTACCAGTCTGTGATTGTGTGATTCCCACGAGGCAGGTGGAGAAGCAATTTTACAGGAGCAAAGCAGAGCTCCAAGGAGACTCAGCAGAGAGGAGTGAGCCCTGCAGAAGCATCTCTGCCACTACAGCTCTTTCAGCAGAGCTGCCCATGAGTAGCTACCAAAGGGAGCAGCCTGAAGCAGGGCTGAAAGACTTGCTGAAAAACATTTGTTTTCTCTTTCCTGATGAAAAATGCATCAGCCTCTGCTCTGCAGAGTGAGGAGGAAAAGAAGAAAAAAAAAATCACAGGCAGTGTTAAGCTGTCAGAATCTGCCAACTGCTTCATTTTAATCTGTGCTGCTTCTCACTCCATGGGCACAAGGAGTCCTGGTGAGAGGAAAGGCACTTGGAGCTACCTTGCTCTCTCTGAGCTGAGGGGGGAAGCCTTTTCTCCCGGGATGTGATCAATCCTCCCTATCCACTTGACACCTTGCAACCTGCTTCCCTTTCCTGGAAGTGTGGCAGAGATGGGGAGAGCACCAGGGCATGGCAAGCTTTCAGGGAAGTGCTGACTCCTCGAAACCATTCCAGATGGTTTGGAGCATCTCTGCTCTAGCTGAATATTTTAACAATCTGGCTAGGATTTTCTTGGCTGTAAAATCGGAAGCTTTTCAAGAAATGAGAGGAGCTGTAACTAAAAGAAAATAGCAGGAAAATAAGATTAATTAAGGAGTTCAGGATTTTGACCTCCTTCTCCCTCAGTCTCTAGAGGGAGGAAAGCTTTCTGGTAAATAGTATATTACTATATAATATATAAATAAAGTAAATAATATATAATAATATATATAATAATAAAGTAAATAGTATACTCTGTAAAAAGTAAATAGTACAAATAATATATTTATATATATTATATAAATAATATATTTTAATTTTATTTATTTATTATAGGTAATATATATTTATACTTATGTATTTATTTGCATTATATTTATTATTTTATAATAAAATAAATGCTCTGAGATCAGATTAGGCTTAAGAAGGATATATATAGTA
>VWZO01016864.1:957-16547 GCA_013396975.1 Bucco capensis | reverse complement strand
ATGAAATTTAACAAGGGGAAGTGTAAAGTACTGCATCTGGGAAAGAACAAGCCCATGGATCAGTCCAGACTTTGAAGTGATGTGTTGGAGAAGAGCCCTGGGGAAAAAGCTCTGGGAGTGCTGGTGGCTAGGAGGATGCCCATGAGGCAGCAATGTGCCCTTGTGGCCAAGAGGCCAATGGCATCCTAGGATGCATGAAGAGGAGCGTGGCCAGCAGAGCCAGAGAGGTTCTTCTCCCCTCTCCTGTGCCCTGGGGAGGCCTCCCCTGGAATCCAGAGCTGCCTGGACACATTGCTGTGTGAGCTGGTCTAGGTGCTCCTGCTCTGGCAGGGGGGTTGCACTAGATGATCTTTCTAGGGCCCTTCCAACCCCTGACATTCTGTGATTCTGTGGCTCTCCTTCAGCCTCTCAGCCAGCCTAGAGAAGTCAGTGAGCTCAAATGGATAAAGCCTACTGAGAAATGTAGGGTGAATGTTTGTAAGAAGATGAGAGGTTTGTGGGGACAGATGAAGGATGCACCTAGCCCAGCACCCTGAGTACCAGCATGGCCTCAGGCAAGGGGTAGGGAACAAGCTGGGGACATGACAAATTCAGCCAGGTGCAGTATCCCAGACTGTTAGGGGTTGGCAGGGACCTCTGGAGATCATCTAGTCCAACTCCCCTGCCAGAGCAGGAGAACCTAGAGCAGCTTGCACAGGATGTGTCCAGCTGGCTTGGGAATAGCTCCAGACATGGAGACTCCAGCAGCTCCCTGGGCAGCCTGGGCCAGGGCTCCAGCACCCTCCAAGCAAAGAAGTTGCTGCTGCTGTTGAGCTGGAACTTGCTGGCTGCTAGTTTGTGCCCATTGCCTCTAGTGCTGTCCCTGGGCAGCACAGCACACAGCCTGGCCCCAGCCTCCTGACCCCCAGTCTGTAAGAAGGATCATCATTGCATGGGAGCAGAGAGCAATTTCTTCTTTGATCAGACAGGAGTGCCCAGTTATCAAACCCACGTCTGCTCCCAAGATATCCAGGTATGAACAATGTCACCCACCCCAGATAACCTCTCCCCATGCTTCACACCTACCCTTGGAGAAACCCAAGATACTAGATGATCTTTCTAGGTCCCTTCCCACCCCTAACATTCTATGATACAGCACTGCTTTTTTTTCCATCTAAATCTGATCCCTAAGAGTTTCCATACTCCCACTGTGATGTTTAACCCTGGGCTGCCAATGCTGCAGAGCAGATTGGCCCACAAAGAGCATAAATACCCATGAAAGCCTTGCCAAGGCAGGGCTGGGGGAAAGCTTCCAGTTTGATTGCATTCCCTTGAAAAGCTCAGCTGTTTGTCAGGTGTCAGGAGCATGCTAACATTAGCAGAGTTCTGAGTGATAATGCTGGCCTCATCCTGTGCTGGGAGCAGCCTTCTTTTTAGCCTGATTAGTCCTGCTTCAGATTTTAACCTAGTTACCAGCTGTAGATAAACACAAACCAAAGGTGATGAGGCCCCTGCAGGCTTAGGGCCTCAGGCTCTGGCCCAGGCTGCTTGCAAGAGCAAATGGAATGGAATGAAGAGTGTACAAGAGATTGCATTTGCTTTAATGGTCTCTAAACACCCTGTCTGGCTGCTAAATGCAAGCAATGACTCTTGTGCTGGTCCCCAGAAGCCTTAAATGGTCTCTTCTACCCAAGGGGAGAGGTGTTATCTAGGGACCAGGCAGTGCTCAAGTGTTCCATGGGAGCATCTGCATGTGTGTCTGTGCTGCCCTGGGGCTGTTCCTGCTTTGCCTTTGCTGACTAATTGCATGATGAGAGTTGGGAGCATGCATAACTTCAGGGACTGTGGTGGTTCTCCAAGGAATTCTGGGCTCTTTCATTTAGCTTCATCCTTCACAGAATCATGAAGGTTGGAAGAGACCTCTAAGCTCATCAAGTCCAAGCATCTCCCTATCAGCCCCAGGACACTAACCCATGGCCTAAGCACCACAGCTAGATGTTTCTTCAACCCCTGCAGGGATGGTGACTCCAGCACCTCCCTGGGCAGCCTGGGCCAATGCCTAACAACCCTTGCAGGGAACAAATTCCTCCTGACATCCAATCTAAACGTCCTCTGGTGCAGCTTGAGACTGTTTCCTCTTGTCCTCTCATTGCTAACCCAGGAGAAGAGACCAACCCCCAGCTCACTGCAAGCTCCTTGCAGGGAGTTGTAGAGAGAGCTAAGGTCTGCCCTGAGCCTCCTCTTCTCCACACTAAGCAACCCCAGTGCCCTCAGCTGCTCCTCAGCACACTTCTTCTCCAGAGCCCTCCCTAGCCTCCTTGCCCTTCTCTGGACACACTCCAATGCCTCTGGCTCCTTCTTGGACTGAGAGGCCCAAAACTAACCCCAGGACTCTTGGTGTTGTAGCTGTTGACTGAAGGCTGTGTTGCTGCTCCTTGCTAGAGCAGGTCAGAGGATTCCTGCCCTGGTGATGGTGACCTTACAGCTTCCTGAAGCATTATCTGGGAGCCTTTGCCTTGCTCATCCCGAGGGCATTGCTGCTGGCTGCTCTGATAGGCTCTAAATGCTTTCTAGATATGTGCTGGCTGCACAAATGCCAGCTCAAAAGGAAAACCCTCGTCAGAGCTGGAGAAAGAAAAGGCTGGATTCATCGCTCTGCCACTCCTGATGCTATCAGCCTGAGGCTGTCAGGGCTGATAAAGCTCTTCTCCCAGCACAGGGCCCTGACAGGACTGCTGCCTGGGTTTGGCTGCATCCACTGAAGAGGATTGTGCTGGGGGAAGCCACAGCAAGCCTGTTCCCCAGATCCCTCTCCCTGGCCAGGAGCAGGGCTCTCCTGCTTTCCCATAGGGTGATGGAGGCCAGCAATGTGCCCTTGTGGCCAAGAGGCCAATGGCATCCTAGGATGCATTCAGAGGAGCGTGGCCAGCAGAGCCAGAGAGGTTCTTCTCCCCTCTCCTGTGCCCTGGTTAGGCTCCACCTGGAATCCTGTGTCCAATTGTGGGCCCCTCAGCTCCAGAAGGATAGGGAGCTGCTGGAGAGAGTCCAGCACAGGGCCAGCAAGATCCTGAAAGGAGTGGAGCATGTGCCCTAGGAGGACAGGCTGAGAGAGCTGGGTCTCTTCAGCCTGGACAAGAGGAGACTGAGAGGAGACCTCAGCAATGCTTAGAAATATGTGAAGGGTGAGTGTGAGGAGGAGAGAGCCAGGCTCTGCTCCATGGCATCCAAAGGTAGGACAAGAGGGAATGGGAGCAAGTTGGATCACAGGAGGTTTAGTATTAAGCTGAGGAGAAACTTGTTTGCAGTGCAGGTGCCAGAGCACTGGCCCAGGCTGCCCAGGAGCCTGTGGATTCTCCTTGTCTGGAGCCATTGCAGAGCTGCCTGGACACATTGCTGTGTGAGCTGGTCTAGGTGCTCCTGCTCTGGCAGGGGGGTTGCACTAGATGATCTTTCTAGGGCCCTTCCAACCCCTGACATACTGTGAAAGGACAGAAGAGGGAACATGTCCCCATGTCCTCACCCCTCTGGAAGAGCAGAATAGAAGGGAGAAGAAACTCCTTATTAGACCCAATTAAAACCAAAGCTGAATAATGAACCTTTACCTGCCTGCAGAGCAGGTGAATCTCTGCTTGCTCTACTCCCACCCAGGAGTCATTTTGTGATCTCCTTGCCTTTCCCTGCCTCAGTTTCCTTTTCTGTTAAAGGGTTTTAACAGTACTTCTGGGAATATAGAATGAGGGGAAAAAAACCAACCACCCTAATTTCCTGTCCTATAGTAGGAGGTGGCCAACATCTACAACTGACTTTCACAGGAGAGACTGCAATGATCCTCTGCCACCAAAAAGCTGTAATTGTTTGCACTTTGCTTCTGGAAAAGCAACACTAGTCACAAAAAGACCATCAGCTGCTGGAATGGGACTGCACTGCTCCAGGCTTTGTCCCTTCCCTCTGCCCTGTCACCTTTGCCCTTGGCAGAGGAAAGGGACCTAGGATGTGGGGGTGGGAATGAGTTGGTTTGTTTTCACACAGATATGATCATTACAAGAAAATGCATTCCCAAAGCTCTTATTTTCATAAAAGAAAGTCCCAAACTTGTTTTTCATTAAAACTCCAATTTGGACTGAAATCTTCCCTCCAGTTCCCCCCACCCCTCCTGCCCAGCCATGGTGTTTGGGTAACACTTGTGCTCCCCTCTGCACATATCCAATCCTTTCCCCCTAGAAACAAGCAGAGGGCATCACATTGGCCACCCCAGCCCTCCCTGAGCTGCTGCCTGGGCTGGCATTGGCAGCAACCACTTCCCAAAGGGACATCCCTGAATCCCTCACACCAGGCACATGAGGAAGGTTGTCCCTCACCCTCCTCATTAAGCTTCATCCCCACAGCTACCAGCTTCTTCTCCCAGGAGGAAGATGGGGATGTGACTTGAATCAGCTAGTGCACCATGGGATAAGCTCCTGGTGAAGGGAGGAGACAGTTTGGATGTGAAGATGACCTGTCAGCTTGACCTCAGTGCCTGGCAGGATTATGGAGCAGGTCATCCTAAATACAGTCAACCAACAAGTATGAGAAAACCAGGGCATCAGGCCTAGTCAACATGGGTTTATGAAGGGAAGGTCCTGCCTAACCAACTTGGTCTCATTCTATGACTGGGTGACCCGCCTGGTGGACCAAGGGAGGGCTGTGGATGTGATCTACCTAGACTTCAGTAAAGCCTTTGACACAGTCTCCCACAGCATCCTAATGAAAAAGTTAGTAGCTCATGGCTTGGACAGGTTCACTCTTCACTGGATTAAAAACTGGCTGGCTGATGGAGCACAGAGAGTGGTTGTGAATGGTGCCACTTCCAGCTGGTGTCCAGTGACCAGTGGTGTGCCCCAGGGTTCAGTCCTGGGCCCAGTCCTGTTCAACATCTTTATTGATGATCTGGATGAGGGGATCGAGTCTACCATCAGTAAATTTGCGGATGACACCAAGTTGGGAGGCAGTGTCCATCTCTTGGAAGGAAGGAAGGCTCTGCAGAGGGACCTGGACAGGCTAGGCGAATGGGCAATGACCAACGGTATGAAATTCAACCAGGCCAAGTGCAGAGTCTTACACTTTGGCCACAACAACCCCATGCAGCGCTACAGGCTGGGAGATGAGTGGCTGGAGAGTGGCTCAGCGGAGAGGGACCTAGGAGTATTGGTTGATAGCCGGCTGAACATGAGCCAGCAGTGTGCTCAGGCAGCACGGAAGGCCAATGGCATCTTGGCCTGGATCAAGAATAGTGTGACCAGCAGGACTAGGGATGTGATTCTCCCCCTGTACTCTGCACTGGTGAGGCCTCACCTTGAGTACTGTGTCCAGTTCTGGGCCCCTCACTTCAAGAAGGATGTTGAGGTGCTGGAGAGGGTCCAGAGGAGAGCAACGAGACTGGGGAAGGGGCTGGAGGGGAAGCCATATGAGGAAAGGCTGAGGGAACTGGGACTGTTTAGCCTGAAGAAGAGGAGACTCAGAGGTGACCTTATTGCCCTCTACAACTACCTGAAGGGAAGTTGTAGTCAGGTAGGGGTTGGGCTCTTCTCCATGGCAGCTAGTGACAGGACAAGAGGCCATGGCTTGAAGCTGCAGCAGGGGAGGGTTAGACTGGACATTAGGAAGCACTTCCTCACACAGAGGGTGATTGGGCTCTGGAATAGGCTGCCCAGGGAGGGGGTGGAGTCACCATCCCTGGAGGTGTTTAAGAGAAGATTGGATGTGGCACTGAGTGCCATGGTTTAGATGTTGTGGTGTATTGGGTCATAGGCTGCACTTGATGATCCTGGGGGTCTTTTCCAGCCTTGGTGATTCTGTGATTCTGTGTGTGATGCAGGCCAGGGAAAGCCTGTCCTGCCCTGGTGCCTCCTGCTTGTTGTACTGAACTCATTAGCAATTAATTAGCTCTGATAAGGAAAACACCTTTGTTTCTTATCCTGGAACAAAAGCCTGGGAGCTGGCTTGCAGAAAACCCTGAAGCACAAGGTTTAAGATCCATAAGGTTGCTTCTGGGCTGTGTTCTCCTTCTTGACATCTTTCTTCTTACTCATTGAGTATGAAGTGATCTATTAAATCCACTTTGAAATGAATAAGAGCAGCACAGCTCTGGTGCTGACAGGATCTGTGCTGATATTCTCTCTTCTTTATTCTTATTAAATACAAGAGGCCAGAAAAAAGAAAAGAAAGTAAGGGAAAAAAAAAAGCATAAGCAAAGCAAGATACTTTTAGATTTAAACTCCATGAAAGTATTTTGTGTTCAGGCTTGAAATCTGCCTGTATGCTCCCAGACACCGTGGAAATGCTCCTGACATCCACACTCCAGCAGCAGCAGGAGCATTCACTGTCATTTTTCCCTTCTCCTTGAATGCTAAAGGCTCTTGGGCACATTATTCTTTAGGGAGCTTTTCAGCTTGGTCTGAATTAGTATTTGGGGTTCATTGGCTTTCCAAGATTGCTGCCAGTGGCTCTGTGTCCAGGATCAGAGCTGGGCCAGCCACTAAGCCAGGGACAGATATTCTGTTATCTCCTTTCCCCCACTCCACGAGGGAAAAAGGGAAAGCAACAGAGAGAGCTGGAAATTTAACTACTTGAATGAATATAGTAACAAGAAAATGAAATATATATATATAATTATATATATAATATATATAATATATAATTATATATATTTTTATATATATTATATATTATATAATTATATATTATATTATATAATATATTTTATATATATATATACACATAATATATATATATACATAATATATATATATATATATACACAAATAAACCTAGTACCAACCCCAACCCCCTTGAAGGCAACTCCCTCACCATCACAACTGATCCTGTAGCAGGAGGACTCAGCAGCACATGGGAATCAGATCAGGGGCTGGATGCTAGAACTGGAGTCAGGAACTCTTGGATTGAGATGGAAGGCAGAACAGACAGAGTCCTGTAGGAACAGAGCTGGGCTGCTGATCCTCACCAGGCTCAGGTTTTCACCCTTCAGGAAGAGTAGAGACCTAAACCTCTCCTTTTTTGCACTGCCTGTTAATTAGGCATTAAATATCTTAATCATGCACCTGCCTTGCTTGGTTTTAGACTTTATTTAAGAGACCCTAAGGGCCAAGCTTGGTGTCAAAGTTTCAATGTCTGGATATGACCTCTGTGGCATGGAATAGCTTGGTTTGACTCAAACTAGGCCAGTGGAACATGCAGGGATGACCAGGACAAGACCAAGTGGTGTTTTCTAAGCATTAAGTCCTGGCTTAAAGTCTGCAACCAGAGCACTACAGGCTGCACAGCCCCTCCTGAAGCCCACCAGCATCTCCATCAGCAGAGGATGCAGCTCCATCCTGCCTAGTGCAGCACAGACCCTTTGAGCCAGCACTTGGAAGCTATGGGGATGTGCTAAGTCTTTGAGAGATGCCCACTGCTCCACCTCTCTGGACTTCCCTCTCAAAAAGGAGGGATGTATGTGCCCCATGGAGCATTTACACCCCAAAGGGAAAAGGACAGGCAGGCAGAGGCTGAGAGAGCCCAGTGGGAAGCTTCCTATTGTGCACTAGGAGGGCTGTGCTCTCCCCATCAGGAAGAGCTTGTGGTAACTGGGACATATCTGTGTGTCTGTGACATTTCCAGTACCTAAAGGGAACTTCCAAGCAGGCTGCAGAGGGCCTGTTTGCAAAGGCCTGGAGGGAAAGGACAAGGGGCAATGGTTTGAAATTGGAGAAGAGTAGATTTAACTGGACATTAGAAAGAAGTTGCTCCCCACGAGGGTGGTGGAACACTGGCCCAGGTTGCCCAGGGAGGTGGTTGAGTTGCCATCCCTGGAGGCATTGCAGGTGAGGCTTGCCAGGGCTCTGGGCAAGCTGCTCTAGTTGGGGATGTCCCTGGCCACTGCAGGGGGGTTGGACTAGATGAGCTCCAGAGGTCCCTTCCAACCCAAACCATTCTAGGATTGTAGGCTCCAGGTTTCCTTTCAAGGCAAGCTCACGGTAAGAGATGAGAGGCTATAAAAGCCTTCTGGAAAATGATGAGAGTAATCTCAGTACAAGTTAAATTCATTAGTGGGAAGGAATTCCCCAAGGCTGCACAAACCCAGACTGACTAAAGAGCTTAAAGCATCTGTGAGGGGCTACAGGGACATCTGCATGGATGGGGCAAAGCCAGTGAGGTGGGGCTGGCCACTTTGGCACTTACTGGGCTGCTCTCAAGTCTTCAGGGATCTTTCTGTCACAGGAACATTAGAAAATGGGTTGTGAAGTCTGACACAGGTAGGAGGATGAAGCAGTTGTCTGTGGGAGGAAGGAGGAGATCACAGCTTCTGTGGATCTTCACCACTTCTTACTTACTCCAGCTGGCACTGTCTGTGCAAGGCAGTGAGTTCCTCAGAGCCAGGAATTGCAGTCTAGTTTGTCAGGATTTTCTAAGAATCAGGGATTGCCCTCTGTGCCTCAGTTTCCCTCCTTCTATACACGGATCTTTGGCCAGTGCTTGGTGAGTCATGGAATAAAAACCTTCCTGTTCCCCAGCAGTGACCAGAGGTGTGAGGAGCCTCCTGCAGCCATGGAGTTAAAGCCAGGCTCCAGCTGCCATGAGCAGAAGCTCTCCTGACCTGACAGACCTTCTGCAGATGGCCACAGCATTTCTAGTAGAGTACAGGCACTGATTTTCTCTCCTTCCCAACCATGCTTACCAGGCACAGTCTGAAAATCCCTTGTGTTCTCCTGTGGCCCCTGGTGCCATAACTGTGCCCACAGCAGAGGGAGCATTAAACTCATTGCCCATGGGAAAGGGTGGGCAGTGATACCCATGTTCCTAGAATCCTTGCATGGGGAGGATGAGCTCATTAGCCTTCTGGCAGTCATCCTAGGAGAAGGACAACTCTGATTCCAAACCCAGGCAGATGGAGCTCGTTTAGCCCTGGAAGGCCTTCCAGCTAAGAGGTTAAACCTCCATCCTAAGGACTTGGCTGCCAGTGTCCAAGCTTGCTAGGCCCTGGCAGATGAAGCTTAGGACTAAAGGGTGGGTCCAGCTCTGCACATGCTGTGTCTCACCTAAAAAAAATCCATAGCACAGGCTCGAGGGTGTTATCTGCTATCCTCTTTTNGCACACACTGGAAGCCAGCAGGTTCCATGGGAGCAGGAGGAGCAAGTTGTTAGTTGTGAGGGTGCAGAGCCCTGGCCCAGGCTGCCCAGAGAGCTTGTGGAGTGTCCTTGTGTGCAGAGATTCCCAAGGCCCCTGGAGGTGATGCTGGGCAAGCTGCTGGGGGTGAGGCTGCTGGAGCAGGGTGGATGGGCTGGATGATCCCCACAGGTCCCTTCCAACTCTCCCCATGCTGGATTCAGTGATCACAAGGTGTACAAGCAGTGCCAGCCCCCACAGCTCTGCCTCCACACACTTAGCACTGCCCCAGTGGAGCACAGCAAGTTCAAATCCCTCATTTTCCCTCCCTGTATTATCCACCTCCTCAATCCATCATCTGTCTCTTTAGGGATCACGAAGCTATTTCTCTGTGTCCCCAGAAAGATGAAACCCATGAGCCTGTCCATCAGCAGAGGCAGCCACAGCTGAGCACTTGTTGCTGCTTTGGTGACTATGGGAGAAAAGACAACAGAGGAAATTGGGATGGGATGAAAATGCATGGAAAAGGTCAGTGAAGAGAGGGATCCTTAGGCTCTCTATCCCTTTTCTGTTTAGAGCAGGGAGAGCTCTGCTGTCTGGGTTGTTTCTATAGCAGGAGTGATGGAGAGGCAAACTCACCTGCAGGTCACTCTTGGGATTACAATATGGGGCAGATGGTCAAAGGAAGGAGGCACCAGTTCTGCCTCTCTGCTGGGGGAAAGGAGCAGTAAGGAGGAGGAAGAAAACCACCCAGCAGCTAGAAAATCTGCTGCTATGTACTGATTGTTCCTCCTCCTTTTACTTCAGTCTTGGCCTTTTGTTGTTAAACCGTGCCAAGCAGCAGCCCAGAGCTGCAGCAGGAGCAGTGCAGGGTCTGCAGGCCTGAGTTTGACAGTAATTCACCCAGTGACCTCTGCAGAGACATTTCACCTCTCTGCCCTCCAGGCTTGCTAAGCCTGGTGATGGATTTCAGTCCCTGTGAAAGCTGCAGGGATAAAATGATCTTTTCAAAGAGTATCTAGTATGCAAACCCAAGTTGTTTCTGTGCTGGAGTGGGGGGAAAAGAATCCTAACCCTCCTCTGACCTTCTTAGAAGCCTTTCTCCAGAGTCACCTTGGAGTTCATGGCCCTGGGCAGCCTCCCACATCCTCTGTTGTTCAGGAGCATTCTGAGTTCAGACTTGCCCTGGCTGCTGAGCTGCTTTTCACCTTGTAACCTTGAAGCTAAGCTCTGCCCTTCTTTGCCTGTCAAGGATTTGTGAAGGTGGGGATGGGATTCCAGCCCCTCCAGGCAAGTGGGGAAGGTTCCCTCTATGGACCTAGCACCTCCCTATTTCATCAATATCCTTGGAAAGATCTATTAATGGCAGTAGTAAGTCACATCTAAAGACTCAGAGGGAGCAGTGAGTTAATGTTTTCACTCTCTTCTTTACAGCAGCAAACTCTCTGGAGGCCAGTCAGAGTTAATCACTGGGAATTAAGGTGGCTCTGCACTTCAGACTGATCCATTTCCTACTGGAAAATGAAGGCTTGCTTCCATTAGATTATTTAATAAAACCTTTACTCACTGATTTCAGCAATATTTGCTGGAGAAATTCAGAACTCTGTTGTTGCCATTTTCAAACAATTACACCTTTTTGTTTAAATATTCATTAAATACAGATTT
This sequence comes from Bucco capensis, assembly GCA_013396975.1. Classification (NCBI taxonomy): domain Eukaryota; kingdom Metazoa; phylum Chordata; class Aves; order Piciformes; family Bucconidae; genus Bucco; species Bucco capensis. The sequence goes on along the minus strand of VWZO01016864.1, from coordinate 5,761 downwards.
CTAGATGATTGTGGCACAGAGAAGTTAATATTCAGGTATCTATTTATAAATCTGAATACATAAACAAGTAGCAGCATCCATCTTAGATGGATTTGTAATACCAAGAATGACATTTTCTAGTTGACTACAGCCTGGCACTGACAGGACTGCAGACATTTCATCAGCTCCCACACAGCATTGCTCTGCACAACTGCTCTTACCACAGATTTCTATCACCTGTCCCTAAAATCCTCTAGAAATGGAAAGGTTGCCATCAGTTAGCTGCACAACCTGTGCCAGTGCTGTGCCATTAGAAACTCTCTCATAATCCCTCTCTCAATATCCCTTCATGGAGATGAATCCATGTTTTCTTGTCCTGCCTCCAAAGTTGATTGATGGGCAATGGCTCACTGCTCTCCTGTNTGAGGGCAGGAGGATGATCTCTTCTCTGCTCCTACTGCTCACACTAGTTCTGATCCAACCAAGATGCTCTTGGCTTTCTTGGCCAGCTGGGCACTCTGCTGCCTCACCTTCAGTTGAGTACTGACCAGCATCCCCAGGTTGCTCTGCCAGGCACCAGTCCTGCCATTCTGCCCCAAGCCTATTTTCCTTTCATATATATGCAGATGGTTGTTTTGTTCCTCTTGGTCAGTTTTCCTTTCTTGGAGAGCTCCAGCTTCTCCTGTCCTTCCTTAAATTGGATTTTCTTGCTGTTATCCTCAGGATGTTGACATCCTTTCTGGGTCCATCCATGGTTTCAGCTTCCACTGGGACCTTTCTGGGCTAAACAAACCAAGAAGGTTCCTCCCATATCTTCCTATAACTCTCCTGTGTACACCAGGACATCTGCTGATGCTGACTCCATGCATTCCACTGTCACTCCTTGACTCTCTTCCCCAGAGCAGAAATTAGCCATTTCCTTCCTGAGATAGTATTTCAATTATTATGGTATGTAATTATCATAGTATTTCAATTATTAATGCACTGTCCTTAAACTCATCCTGGATGTCAGCATTTGCAGCTTCCTCCACACCTAAGCTAAATCCTCTCCTGTTCATCATCCAAGCCAGCAGTGAAGACACCAAATAGCAGCAGGTCCAAGGTGACTTCAGAGATGTTAGCTGCTTTCAAGACAAGCTTTTGGGTTCATTAGGTTTCTAGTCCTTATTTCCTCACCTTGCTTTTGAGCATGCAATGTGGGACAACAGCCCAAGCACCACAAGAGTCCATCCTTCTCCCTTAGAGACAGAACCTGGGATTCTCTCACAAGAGGAGGTTGGATTGTTCTTGACAAACCTGTTCTGGATGAGATTCATTTCCTTGTTACCCTCCAGAGGCACAGAGAGGACTGCTTTGGTGATATGTGTGTGTAGAAGAAGGTTGTGGGGTCTCCCTTTCTCTACATGAGGTCTGCCCTGAGCCTCCTCTTCTCCACACTAAGCAACCCCAGTGCCCTCAGCTGCTCCTCAGTACACTTCTTCTCCAGAGCCCTCCCTAGCCTCCTTGCCTTTCTCTGGACACACTCCAATGCCTTTGGGTGCTTCTTGGCCTGAGGGACCCAGAACTGAAGTGTTTCAGGTAGTAAAATTCCACCTCTGCCCCAAACATCCTCTGCTGGGCTCCAGCATCTTCCAATCCCAACATGCAGATGAGGTCCTGAAGCTTCAGAGAAAGGGCAGAAACTCTCATAATGTGTTCAGCTAGTAGTTCAATGGGCAAAAGCAAATCCATTCCTCTTCCCTTGCAAGTGTTCTCATGTCCTGAAGCATGAGGTTTCATTATCCTTATCATAGCCTTACTTTGCAGAGCATCAAAGGTTATTAATGGTCATAAAATCACCTATTGCTGTTTCATCTGTAACCACTGCATTCCTTTTTAATGGCAAGCTTGTTCCACACTTTGATTACCTGGAGCACTTGCAGAGCTCTGTTGCAATCCTGCAAGGTGGATCAGCAGTCATTTGATTCACATTACCTATGTGCACAATAGAATATGAACAATAATCTTTGCCTATTATTCTGACAACACAGAAATCCCATTAAGGTCAATGGTTCAGGGACTCATTTGGCTTTGGTGGAACATGGGCTCATTAAAACAAGGCACAAATGCCACTTGAGGGATTCCCAGGAGATCTATGGATATGGGAGCAGAAGGGCTGGATTCCTCTTTCCTTTCCTTCCCTACCACTGATATTAGGATCCTCTGAGGAATCTCTTTTTGGGGGAGATTTTCTTCAGCCCAGATCAGAGGAAATTTCGGAGATGAGTTTATGGTGAAGGCTCTAGAGGGAAAGCTCTCTGAGGGGCAGCTGAGCTCACTTGCTTTGTTCAGCCTGGAGAAGAAGAGAAAGAAGGAAATGCTCCTCATGGTCTAGAGCTTCCTGCTGAGGGGAAGCAGAGGGCCAGGAGCTGATCTCTTCTCTCTGGTGACCAGCAACAGGTGGCATGGTGGTTGTTGGACTTGATGACCTTGGAGATCTCTTCCAACCTTAATGATTCTGTGATTTCCACTGTGTTAAATCCCATAAAATAAATGGGATATCTGCTCCATTGAGCTCATTGATTCTTTGGCCCCAAAGAGTAAGAGATTTGCTGTGCAGTCTGAAGAGAAAATGGCCAAGGTCTCTGTCTGGGTGCATGCCTTAAAAATCACATGAAGATGAAGCAGATTAGAACTCACTGCCTTTGTTTCTGATAGCACAGTATCAGGTGTGGATTTACCTACCAAAAGCTGCTCTAGTGGCAGGTGTCCCTGCCCATGGCAGGGGAGTTGGCACTAGATGACCTTTAAGGTCCTTTCCAACTCTGACAATTCTATGAACTGACAAGGAAAATTGAGGTCCTGAAGGACTGGTTAGGCTTCCTGAAGTATTTCCTTTGCTAAAGATAGATGCAGCATGACAGGATGAGCCCTGAACAGCACCTGAGAGGAGCTGTGCAAACAGGATGCCATATGTTGTTATCAATTCCCAGTGGGTACACCCTTGTTCTGAGATAAGAGCATCCAAACTCTCCACAGGAAATTTAAGTGGATTAAGCTAGTTCAGAAGAAGGATCTTAATTTTAAATGTGTTTTGCCTTAAAAAAAAATCACTCCCATCTTAATCCTGTTTGACTGGAGCACTACATGAGAAGTGCAGACTTTATGCTGACAGCTTACTCAGCCTGCAAGGTGAAATGAGTTCTGTGTTAAACACCCTGATGTCCCCCCAAAATGAGGGCCTGTTCCAGCAGCAGATTACATTTGCCATGTCCCATCTCATGAACCTCTGAGCCTGCAAAGGCTTTCTGATGTGTGGAGGAAGGGGTTCACCTGCAGTATTGGTGTCATGATCATCACTGGAGGGACATAAAGCTGAGATGAGAGAAAACCTTGAGAGCAGGAGCAAAGCAGCTCCACTTCTGTCCCAGAAGAGCAGCCAGCCAGAATATCTTGACCCAGTTTCTTTTTCCTCGAAATGAAATACTTTGTTCTCGCTAAAACATCTGATTTTTGTGTGTCTAAGGGGAAAGTTTCTGAAGTCCAAGGTGAAGTTTTCTGTCCTCTCCAGAGAAGCACAAGGCTCTGAAATGAAATTTGGCCTTTCAAATCCCAGGCCAGAAGATCTGACACTATTACTATTACTAAAAAAAAGACTTCCTTTCATCCCAGTGCAGAATTCAATCGAGTTCACACATCACAGCAGGGCCCAGGCCTTGTTTTCAGTGCACCCAGCTGGGAAATGGATTCAGAGATTCATGGGTGCTCCAGCCAGCTTGCTAGGACATTTAGATGAGGCAGCCCAGGTCCTCTCACAATGCCTGGAGCACTGAAGAAGCTGCTAAATGTCCTTCTTTGAAAGGCAGAGGATCAGGAGAGAAAGTATGAGATAGATTGCTAGAAGTCTCTTCCCATTTGCTGAATGCCTGTGTGTGCTGAAATGCCTTGGAGCAGCAGGAGGTCTCTTNGAGAGGGGAGAAGAACATCTCTGGCTCTGCTGGCCACGCTCCTCTTCATGCATCCTAGGATGCCATTGGCCTCTTGGCCACAAGGGCACATTGCTGCCTCATGGGCATCCTCCTAGCCACCAGCACTCCTAGAGCTTTTTCCCCAGGGCTGTTCTCCAGCAGATCAGTTCCCAGTCTGTACTGATCCATGGGCTTGTTCTTTCCCAGATGCAGCACCTTACACTTACCCTTGTTAAATTTCATTAAGTAACTCCCTGCCCATCTCTCTAGCCTGTCCAGGCTGTAGGAGGAGGACACTGCAGAAGCACAAGGTTCTGGTTGAGATATTGCTCTGATAAAGGGGGCAGAAAGCCCTCAGTGAAAGAAAGATGACTCTTTATACGCTCTAGGCCAGACCCTTCAGATCATTTTCTTGTTGTCCTTGTACATGATGACTTGTTGCAGTATATAAAGTCTAATGACATCTCCAGGAGAACAATAGCTTTAATGGAGTAGCTTTGTCTTTGTTTCCTAAGCAGCGCAATGCTAAGAAGGCATGGAGCTAAATGTTTTTGGGTATTGAAATATTTAGTTGATGAGTGCAATGTAGGACATGCCACCAAAATGATTTCTAATGAGGATGAAGTGGAAGAAGTAAATCTGATTACAGTTAAGACCTCCAGCAGTTTGGGAGTGTGCCTTTGGCTTGGGGCAGAGCTGCTCTGTTGAGTCCCTGCAGGGCTCCCAGGCAAGGTGGCTGACACCAAACCCTTCCCTTTCTGAACCCAATGGGTGCTTACCCTAAGGACTCTGAGATCATCAAGTCCAAGCATCTCCCTATCACCCCCATGCCACTAACCCATGGCCTAAGCACCACAGCTAGATGTTTCTTCAACCCC
>VWZO01016863.1:47885-69157 GCA_013396975.1 Bucco capensis | reverse complement strand
TCCCGTGTATTGCTTCATTTCACAGCCACCACCTCTGCTCTCTTCAAATACCTTTGAAGAACTGCCAGAGTTTAACTTAACTATTACATTTCTGGGGTTTGAAGCTAACCCTGCCGCTTCCTCTGGGGCTTGATGTTTTGTTGAAGGAGGAATTGAGCTGGAACTCATGAACAAGTACAGCTCTGTCTCCTTCTGCCACCAAACAAATCCTAGGAATGTTATTAGTAATGCCATCAAGCCTTAAACATCAATTAAAAGGTACCTACAGAAGGATGTGGAGCTTCTCCTAAGTACAGCCTTGCACTGTGTTGTGGTTACTATGTCAGCAGAGCTCATCCATGGGCAGTTTTGGTCCTACTCTGGTTTATCAGCAGTTACTCTAGAGCAACCATCACCTTCTGCTTGCCATTGATGATCAACCATGGAATAAAGTTATTAGAGACATAATAAGTATAATTCAAATGCTTTGAAGTGACCATAGGTCTTTCTAGACTTACACTTGTCCTGCTTGTTCTGGGCTTCAGTGAAAGATGGACCACAGGAGGTTTAGTATTAACACGAGGAGGAACTTGTTTGCAGTGCAGGTGCCAGAGCACTGGCCCAGGCTGCCCAGGAGGCTGTGGAGTCTCCTTGTCTGGAGCCATTGCAGAGCTGCCTGGACACATTGCTGTGTGAGCTGGTCTAGGTGCTCCTGCTCTGGCAGGGGGGTTGCACTAGATGATCTTTCTAGGGCCCTTCCAACCCCTGACATACTGGGATACTGTGATGTTCTGCCACAAAGCTTCAAGTCCCTCAACCTTTTAAAGTCTTTTAATAGCTCATAACTTTTTTCATAAGTCTCTTGGTAGAATGTAAAGGAAAAAAAAAAGGGGAGAAAAGATCAGTGGAGGTTTGCTTGTAGCTTCATGGTTTTAGCTGTAGAGCTCTCTCTCTTGTGATGTTCTTGTCCCTCCTGACAGCTGAGCACTGGCTTGTGTAACGTGCCATAAACCTGAGACCTCAGGGTGGCTTCTTCCAACCATCTAGGAATGTCACTAATAGACAATAAAAATCAAATCAAGGAGGGGTATGGAGGCTCAGCTGTGTCAGCAAGAACGGCTGGAGCCCCTCAGCTGAGCACAGGGACCACAGCAGGACCTGACCCCACTTCCCTCTGCTGATGTTTGTGTAAATAATCATCACATGCTCAGCTCTGCTGAGGTGAGATGACAGGTTCACACTGCAGCAAACCAGGGCTCTGACCTAACTTCTACCTACAGTTTTTACATCACTTTGTCTTTTTTTAGTGCTGTGTTGGGACTATCATTCTTCTTTCTGTCTGGGAAGGTCTGCAGGCTGAGTAGAGGGGGAAAGGCTCTGCAGGAAACTTCTATTCAGCTGAGTCAGACTTTTTTTTTTCCCTCATTTTAAAGGATGCACAGATATATCCATTGAGATTTTGCATGTGCTGCATGTTGTGCTGCATCCCCATTTTCTTTGGAGACCCACAGATTCAGTGTCACCTGTGTGTGTGGATTATCATGCAGTAGCATGTTGTGGTTAATCTTATTTATGGGCTTAATATTTGGGTTTTTCACAAGTAATTTTTCCATACAGGCTTTTTAGGAATATGGTAGAAAAATCATTATATATTATTGTTAGGGGTAATGTATTAATTAATGAGCAGATTAGCATCCCTCTGATGGGCAAAAATCTGGTTTTAGCCCCATATGAAGGCACTTGGTCCAAAATGAACCCCAAACCAAAGAATTTACAGGTTATGGGTGACTGAAACATTGTAATGTGTTGGACATTAGCAAGTTGAATATTTCCTCCTCTTTTACAATTAAAATTTCATAGAATCATAGAGAAGTTAGAGTTGGAATGGACCTTTCAGAAGTCATCTAGTCCAACCCTGCAACCAGATCAGGTTGCCCATAGCCTCAAACCACCTGTCCTGGAATGGTTCCAGGGATGGGACCTCTCCCACCTCTCTGGGCAACCTGGGCCAGGCTCTCACCACCCTCAGTGTGAAAAATTTCCTCCTTATATCCAGTCTATCTTTTCTCCTCTCCTTTAGTTTAAAGCCATAACTCCTTGTACTATCACAACAGGTCCTGACAAAAAGTCTGTTCCCATCTTTCTTCCAGGCTCTTTAAGTACTGAAAGGCTGTAGTAAGGTCTCCATGGAGCCTTCTCTTCTCCAGGCTGAACATCCCAAACTCTCTCAGCCTTTCCTCACAGCAGAGAGCTTCCAACCCTCTGGCCCTGCTCCAACATGTTCACATCCTTCTTGTGCTGAGGACTCCAGAGCTGGATGCAGGACTCCAGGTGAGGTGTCACCAAAGCACAGCAGGGAGGCAGAATCACCTCCCTCCACCTGCTGGCCACACTTTTGATGTAGGCCAGGACTGGGTTGTCCTTTGGGGCTGTGAGTTCACATTGTTGGCTCATGTCAAGTTTTTCATCCACCAGTGCCCCCAGGTCCCTCTCCTCAGGGCTACTCTCCATCACCTCATCTCTCAAGCTGTAGTGATATTGAGGATTGTCCTGACCCAGGTGCAGGACCTTGCTCTTAGCCTTGTTTGAACCTCAGGAGGTTCACACATGCCCACTGCTCCAGCTTGTCCAGGTCCCTCTGGGTGGTATCCTGTCCCTCAGGCACATCAGCTGCACCACTCAGCTTGGTATCATCTGCAAACTTGCTCTTAAATGTGCATCATTGGGTGTTCTTGCCTCTTTTAATAGGCTTTTCAGCCTGGTTTATCTCCCCAGAGGTCCTGTGCTTTTTGTGAGCTTTGCTCAGCTTGGCCAGATCCAGGGAGGTGCCTCTGTGGTCAAAGGAGTCCTTGAGTTCAGCCTCTGGGTTTTGAGCAATCCTCTTGCACAAGTATGAATGAATGAAGCTTGGCTGATGCTGTGGGGTTTGTGTAATTCATAGAGAAGCAAATCTGGCACAAGCACCTAACGTGATGACAATCAGTTTTCTGTGCTAGTCCCTTTCCTGGCAGCCTGTGATATCTCTGTTGACTGGTAGAGCTGATGCTGTCCTTGAAGGGTTGCTGTTAAACTCACATTCCTTCTAACATGTGTAGAAATCACCACTTTTTGGAGCACTTTTGGCCCTTCATAGGTGAAACCAACCGCCCCAAGTTGTACTAGGGGAGGTTTAAATTGGATATTAGGAAAAACTTCTTCACAGAAAGAGTTGTTAGGCATTGGCCCAGGCTGCCCAGGGCAGTGGTGGAGTCACCATCCCTGCAGGGGTTTAAAAAATATATAGATGTTGTACTTAGGGACATGATTTAGTGGCATGGTGGTGATAGGTTGCTGGTTGGACTTGATGATCTTAGAGGTCTCTTCCAACCTTCATGATTCTGTGATTCTATTCTATGAAACCTGTTGCAACTTTGAGCCTGGGATTGTCAGGCCAAGGGGAACAGCTGTGATATTCCTCCAAAGCTAAATGTTGCTGGTTTTGCATAATCTGCAAAAATATGTTGTTAGGAGGAGAGTCTCCAGCTGGCTCTTTGCCACCTTCCCCCTCTGCAGTGAGCGGGAGCATCCTCCGGAGAGCTGGAGGTTGAGCTCTGACACCAAGATATCAACCCAAGGTGGAAAAGAAAGTAATATAAATGGTTATTTTAGTAACTTTGTAATTCTTCTTGCAGGGTGGCTGCTAAAATAGCACTAAAAGGAGATGCAGTTTCCAGGTCTGGGAATGCTGCAGGGTTAGGTTGGGCTGTGTGCTCGCCACGTGCTGTGGTGGCAGCAATATGCACGCCACGATCTTCTTAATACCCATGGTAAATCCTGCTGTCTGCTACAAGCTCTGCTTTGAATGTTAGCCTCTTGTTTGCTGCTTCTTTTTTAAAGCTTATAAACACTTTGGGGCTGGAATTCCCACAGAAGGTGACAAGAGCTATGTGATCCCTCCTCAATGGTTGGTGTAAATGAGATTATCTGGGGCAAAAGGGGTGAGCGAGCTGGTTGGCAGCTGAGGACTGGGGTCAGCTTTGGGGCTCCCCTTGCTCCAGATGTTGTTTCCAGCAGCACAGCTGCATTGAATTCCGTAGGGATTTATGGCAAGCAGATGAGATGACAACAATTTTGAGTGATTGACAGGTTGGTGCTGTTCATCTGCTTAGACTCAAGGGTCAAGAACTGCTGTTTGCATCTCAGCTCTTATTTTAAGCATACTGCTTGTGGAGAAGGTTTGATGTTGAGTTTTCCAGGATTGTAGAATCATTAAGGTTGGAAAAGACCTCTGAGATGACAGAGTCCAACCCCCCACCCAACACTACCATGCTCACCACTAAACCATGTCCCCAGGCACCAAACCTACATGTTTTTTGAATGCTTTCAGGGATGGTGATTCAACCATCTCCCTGGGCAGCCTGGGCCAATGCTTCATAACCCTCTTGGGGAAGAAATTCTTCCTAACATCCAACCTAAAACTCTTTCTCTCCTCAGAGAGGTATTCCCAGCTTTAATTCTTCGCAGTCCATCCCTATGGACACATTCCTGCAGGCAAGGCTGGGCTTTGCTTGCCTGCACACACACTTGCATGGACAGTGCTCCTGGGGCTTGCTCTGGTGCTCTCAGAAAAGGAGTTAACTGCTAAAATACTCTCACAGAGTCACAAAGGTTGGAAGAGATCTCTAAGTTCATCAAGACCAACAATCTACCTAGCACTCCCATGCCACTAAACTCTTAAGTACCACATCTAAATGTTTCTTAAACCCCTCTAGGGATGGTGACTCCAGCACCTCCCTGGGCAGCCTGGGCCAAGATTTAACAACTCTATACACCACAGGTGGGTCACAGTTTATCTTATCTAAAATAGCAGCAAATCTCTTCCTTTATTTATAGCCCTTTGTCTCTAGAATATGCACATATATCTCCTGGAGCCTAGCAAGGATGCTGCTTAGAAGTTGCTCACCTTGGGTTGGGAGCAGACTAATAGCCAAATCTCTCCCAAATCTGCATTCTTCTTATGCTGATTCTTGCAGTTTGTTTTATCTCCTACCAAAATATACATTTAATCTGATTTTGCCTGACTGATTTCCCTCCTTTGGGCTGTTCATCCTTCAAATGTATATTAAAGGGATAAGGAAAATATTTCCAGGGCTGTTAAAGAATTGGGTCATAATCAGGAAAAAGTTCATTCCCCGTGCTCCCTTGTGTATCCCTGAGATAGACATTTCAGTATATCTCCTAACAAATCAATTCTATGAATTGAAGATGTGAATTTAAACCTGCAGCTATCCTCCAGGATGGTCTGAAAGGGATAATGCCAGAAGTGGGGTTGGAAGAATTGAGCTTGGAGGATTATGCTTTGACAAGGTTCTTTCTATCCAGACTTGGATTAAAATGATTATCTAGCTTGTCATTATTATATTAATTATTATATTGTGACACAGCTATATATTCTTGATGATGAATATGAGGCTTGGCCACCATCCTGTTCTAGGTTAACCTGCTTTGAAGGAGGTTAGACTAGATGATCTCCAAAGGTCCCTTCCAACTCCTAACATTCTGTGGCTGTGATATTACAATTAACTTGCAATTCTTATATTATTTCACACAGTGTAATAATGCATCAATGATTGATTCATAGACTACTTTAAAATGCAAGAGGAAATGAGTGTCTCAGAGTTTGAGGGAGAAGCAGGTGCCTGAGTTATGTTGGAGGGCAGTCAACCCTCCTCATGGAAAAGAAAGAGAGAAGGAAAAGAAAGCAAGCAAACTCTTCTGAAACACTCCATGGTACAGAAAATAATTGAGAGGTCTGGTTTTTATACACAGCTTTTTTTTTGTGCCAAAACTTGAAGCTGAGGTATCTCATGTTTCAAACAGTAAGATTGGGTTTCTTCTTTTTTTTTCTTTCAGTGAGAAATTTAATTACATGCCTATGCTGAGCAATTTCTGTTAAGATTAGCAATTTCTGTTCTGCCTGCTCTCCACTCTCTGAATGTGAAGATGATGATTCTCATTTGCAAATTATTTCAGCATTTCTTCCTCTCTGCAAGGCTGGATCAAAACAAAATGTGCTTTCCAACAGATGCATGCAAAACAATCAGCTTGTAAACAGAGTGAGTCAGAAAATGCAGCTCTTCAAGACCTCCTTGTTATCTGTACTCCTTGCTAAATGTTTATTAGGAGCTGATGGGCTAACATTCTCAATGTGAAATCCAGCAGTAGCTCACAACACTTGTAGAATACTCCCTAGTGATTTAGGGTAATGATCTGAAACAAAAGATTTATCTTAAATATCCTTCATCACCTTCAGGTAAAATAGTACTTTAATCAATTCTTCTGCCTGCCACTTAAATTGCCCACAAAGTCACTGTTAAATATTGATATTGAAAATATTGATATTAAAGTAAATATCAATATTGGTATTAAAATATAGATATTAAAGATTATTGACTATCAGTGTTAGAGTATATTAACTTAAATATCAAGAATATTAAATATCATTATTGACTATTGATGCTAAAGTATATTGAATTAAACATCAATATTCAATTAAATATATTCAGTTAAATAATGAAGGATTGGAAAGTTAAAGGAAGGAAAAAAAGCTACATCCACTCTCATTCTTATCAATGTATCTTGCTTGGTTAAGTAACTTCAGCTTTTTCATTTAGTTAATATACCTCAGCTTGGGATGTGCAGGAGTTATATCAGGTTACCCCTGCCAATGGGTGAGCTCACAGAGTCATTAAGGTTGGAAGAGACCTCTAAGCTCATCCAGTCCAAGCATCCCTAGCACTCCCATGCCACTAACCCATGGCCCTAAGGAGAGCAGCTAGATGTTTCTGAAACCCCTGCAGGGATGGTGACTCCAGCACCTCCCTGGGCAGCCTGGGACAAGACTTAACAACCCTTTCAGTGAAGAAAATCCTTCTTATATCCAATCTAAACCTCCCCTGGTGCAACTTGAAGCCATTTCCTCTTATCCTCTCCCTGTTAACCCTGGAGAAGAGACCTACCCCCAGCTCACTCCAACCTCCTTGCAGGGAGTTGTAGAGAGCTAAGGTCTGCCCTGAGCCTCCTCTTCTCCACACTAACCAACCCCAGTGCCCTCAGCTGCTCCTCATGAGACCTTAGCACAATTTACTGCAGTAAAATGCAGGCATGCTCCACGTAGCCTTAATTTGGTTTGAGATCCCATCTTTTATCTCTGGAAAGCTGCTTCCTCAGACTTCTCTGTGAGGAAGTAGATTGGGTGTCCCTTGGTATGGGTCCCAGTGTGCAACTCTTGCTACACTCTCCCTTCTGACACCTCCCAAGAGCCAAGGGGGAGGAAAGGGTTAAATCTGCCTTCAGCACCTCCTGCAATTATTCCTGGCCAATTGTCTCCAAGTAGAAAGTCACTCTTTGTTACCACTACTAAGTGCTCTAGGTGAATGAATGCCACAGGGGCCTAAAGTTGATGTGGCAACATCAGCATCCCTGTTTATAGGTGAGTTAAGGTCTGTTGAGTGGTGTTGGTAGCTCCTATGGGATGAGCAAGACTTGTGTCTTTGTGGGAACAATCCCAGAGAATTTTGTAACTGATTCTATCGTTTTACTTAGGCTTTTTAAGCTGCTTTGGTAACTTTGTATTTGAATAAAAAGGGAGTTGTGGTACGCTGAGTCTGGTGAAGTGACTTGGCAGGTGGGAATTCTCTTAAAGGGTGGCTTAGAGAAGTGAAATTCACAGTGATTCAAGGACTCTTTAGGAATTGTTGATGGCAACTTAAAGAAAAAACAAGCCACCACNAAGGCCAGGCTGGATGTGGCCCTGGGTGACCTGGGCTAGTGATTGGCATCCCTGCTCAGTGTGGGGAGGTTGGCACTAGATGATCTTTAGGGTCCCTTCCAACCTGCCCATTCTAGGATTCTAAGGAAAAGCAATTTGTTATCATCTGAGGAAATCATGCTACTCAAGATAAACACTTTGGGGCCAGTGAGAGAATTATCACATGTTTTCTAGGAGATTGGTCAGCTGAGTTCTGCAGAACTTGTGCCATGTGTCTTTTGAAAGCCTATTTGTGGGGCCTGGATCAATACAGGAGGGCTGAGACCTTCCCATTGTAAATCTCAAAGCATTGATTTGTATCTGGGATTTAAAGGGATCTCAATTTACCAAGGCAAACCCCAGCTGTGTTCATCTGGTGTTGTTCTAACAGTCTGTGCATAGTGATAGATCCTTCTCCTTCTAACTGAGTCATTGTAAAATAGAAATATATTATCTCAAAGCTGGACTTAGTGTCCCTTCCAACACCTACCATTCTGTGCTCAAACCTGCAGAGGATTCCCAGCTTTCCAGGGTGACTCTATTCAGCTATTACTTTTCATGGAGCTGAGCTCTTCTGGTACAAACATAAATCTCTTTCTTTGTAAAACAGAGTGTTTCAGCTATTTTGTGTTATCTTAGTGTCAGGGTTTCAATATGATCTCCTGAAATTGCTTTTGTCAGCTGTGGAGTAACTGTGAATTGGAAATACATATCTATTGATGCATATATATATATATATATATGTGCAGAGTGACATATATATATAGTTATAGTGTTTTTAATGAAGTTTGAGTCCAATACTTGCACTGATTCTATCAATTATTAGAAATGATGCACTATACAGAATTATCTGGGGCACAGTTTTGAAAGGCAAATATTTGGCCTCCTTACCAGCTATGGAGTTTGTAGCACAAGTTGTTTTGCTTGGACACAAACAATCTTCATTGTAACTTTTCTAGTTGGATGCTTATTCTTCTGGAGGTTTTCACAGGTATTAGTTGTAAAGATTGTCTTTCTGTAGGTGCTCTCCAAAACACACATACACTTCTGGTAAACCCAAAGTGCTTTTGTTTGGACATACTTGCTTATTTGAGAACTGTGCCCCTCCTGATCCTGCATCTATACAAAAGATTTTAGGATTTGAACATATTGAAGCAGCTTCATTAAGGATATGAGGAAACATTCCCAGGCTGATGGCAGGTGTTATCTAAAGCTGCTCTTTTTTAGCAGTGATGCTTTGTGGTTTGGACCATCCCTGGGATCCAGGAATCTAAGTCTCTGGCAAATAAGGATTTAATCTCATTTGTATATCAAGCTAAAAGGTGAAAATGATGGTACTTCATTGTAAAATGGGCAAGGAGAGTGACCATGTAGGTGTTGTGTCCAGTGGGCAAGGAGAGCCATAGCATGTACAGGTGTGCCCAGGGCTGAGGAGTGGCTCCTGGCTGGAAACCAAGCACTGAACCACCCATGCATCCTTACCCTATTGCACCTATTCAAGAGGCTTTGCAGCATCTGGGGGTGCTCCCTGGAGGTGTTCAAAAAAGCATATAGATGTTGTACTTAGGGCCATGGTTGTGACAGGTTGGCAGTTGGACTTGATGAACTTAGAGGTCTCTTCCAACATTAATGATTCTATGATCTATGAGGTAATTCTGCCTCTCTACTCTGCCCTGGTGAGGCCCCACCTGGAGTATTGTGTCCAGTTTTGGGGTCCTCAGCATAGAAAGGATGTGGAGCTGCTGGAGAGAGTCCAGAGGAGGGCCACAAAAATGATTACGGGATTGGAAAACCTCCCCTATGAGGATAGGCTGAGAGAGTTGGGGTTGTTCAGCCTAGAGAAGAGAAGGCTTCGAGGGGATCTGATAGCAGTCTTTCAGTACCTAAAGGGAGATTATAGGACAGAGGGACAGAGAATCTTTAGGAGATCAGAGTGTGATAGGACCAGGGGGAATGGTTTTAAGTTGAAGGAGGGGAGGTTTAGACTGGAGATTGGGAGGTGGTTCTTTACCAGGAGAGTGATTAAGCACTGGAACAGGTTGCCCAGAAAGGTTGTGGCTGCCCCATCCCTGGCAGTGTTCAAGGCCAGGCTGGATGTGGCACTGGGCAACATGGTCTAGTGTTTTGGCATCCCTACTTGTGGCGGGGGGGTTGGAACTAGATGATCTTTGAGGTCCCTTCCAACCTGGCCATTCTATGATTCTATGATCTCCTGCTCGGCAGGTGCTGGTGGAGATGGGACAGGCACTCAACAACACACATCCTATTCCTTCAGCTTCTCCTTTCTTCCACCACTTACCTGCAAGGGCTACCCTGCAGGAGAGAGCCCAGTCCTGGGTCAGGAACATCCTCTCTTTGTCCAGCCATGGACAATCTAAATGTGCTCTGTCAGCTTGAAGCAGCACTCTTTGCTCGACTCTCTGGTTCAGGGTGGCATCCTGTAACCTAGTAACAGCCACGCTGGGTGCCTTTCATTCTTTTTAATGCTTGCAAAATGATTTATTAATATGTACTTTATATATAGAGATAGTCAAACATCTCCTGTGCGTCACGGGAGAGTGTTACAAGTGTTATCAGGCAAATCAAGCAGCCAGAGCTGAACATGTTCATATCAGAGCAGCACAATGGGAGGTTTGTGTTAATGGCAAGTGAGAGCATTTGTAGGCTGTCATTTCAATACAGGATGGCTTCCATTAANTTTAGGAAGAAATGACAAACTTAATGCTTGGTCATTGTTCTTCTATCATGTGCTCTCATTACTTCATGAGGCTTGGTGAGGTGGTGAACATCTGTATCATGGTGTATATATATATATATATAGTATAATATATATAGTGTATATATATAATATTATATATATAAATATATAATTATAATTAAAAATATATAATTAATATATATATTAATATATATAGTATAATATATATAGTAAATATATATAGTGTAAATTTTTATGTATCTCTATACAAATTACAAAGATATGGATCTCTATCTTCAACATTATCCATATTTACTCTGATTATCCTGCTGGAGAAAACACTTGGCAATATCAGAGAAGTAATCTTCCCTGGACAGATTGTGCAACAGAGCCCAGCAGTGCTAATCTGAGGAGATTGTTGTGAAAAGCTCAGACCTGCAATAATCAATATTTAATAAGTATTATGGAACTAGCCCTCCTTCATGAAGGGCATTGAGTGATTGTGTTTGATTTGGATAATTGTTTGCTAAGTGAGTTGGGTTATTTGTTTTCTCCCAAACCTCAACTCTTGATGAATACTTCTGCAAATTCAATCTTCTCTCTGCATACTCAGAAAGTTCTTGAAAAGAAATAGATCTGGTTTTTCCCCACTTTGTTTGCCATAGAGAAATGATGGTTCAAGTCATGCTTCCTACCTTTAGCTTGGCATTTCTTGGTGGTGGAGATGGCTCCAGAACAAAGTTCAGCTTTATTTGTCTTCTACCTGCAAAGCAAGTGCTAAGTGCCACTGAGAGCTGGAAAAGTTCATTCTCTCTAGCAAGGTTACTCTTCTTGATGAGCATTAAAAGATAGCTTTAAGCCATTCACAATTATGACCTTGACTAGGAAAATGTAAGTTAATAAGGCTGCAACAAATTATGGTCTTTTTGGTCGATTTGCCTAGTGAACTGTTAATTGTAAAACTGAAAGACATTATGTTCAGCTTTCTCTATCACATCTTTTGTGTTTTAACAGTGACACTTCATTGAGTGCAATTAACAAAGCCTAGGAGATTTATTAACACACTTCTTCATGGCCAATGATCCATTCCACTTAAGACATAACACTGTAAAATGCACATTATCTCCTTTTGGCACTTACAATAATGCTTCATGAACTAGGAAGGCATATGTTAAAGCAGATAAAATAGCATTATTAGCTGACAAATCTTACAATTTATTAGACAGTTAATTTATCAGCTTAAAAGACACTTAAAACAGCTGTGCATTTAATGTCTTTTTAATGTATCCAGTAAAACTTGCATAATTGCCTGTAGTGCAATTTATTTTTAGCTATGTTGCAAAATGCCTGCATTTACTGTTTACATCTCCTTTAATTTTTCCTGCAAGGCTCATCACATCTAGGCACAAGCCCCAGCAATGAGGGCAGATAATCAGATCACAAAAAAAGGCTGGCTTCTCCAAATGGCTGCCCACAAGTGAACTAGTGAACTACCCAAAAGTCCATGCTGAGCTGGACCAAAGTTGGATTGTTATCTCCACCCCAAAGGCAAGAGAGAAGGGAGGGGGAGGAATAGTATGGAGAGTGCATGGTGGGCAGCGTGGTCATGGGCTGCCAAGCAGAGCCCAGCAGAGCCCAACCATGTCTGCCTTGACTTCCATTAGCATTTGGAGCCCATTTGGAGCCACATGGCTTGGGTGTAACCTAACAAGGCTCTGAGGTTGCCTCAGCAGAGGTGTTTCACTTGATAATTAAGGTAACTGCTCCCTGAGGATCGATCAGAGCAGAGCTAAGCTGTGGAGGAAGTGCTGGAGAAGGAGCCACATTTAATGACTCCCAGGCATAAATTGGCTGTGTTTGTTTATTGCTCTCTAATTTAAAGGAACCTTTTGTTCCATTTTTCTGGCTTTTAAAAATGTGTATTTTTTTCCCCCCCCAAACATCCTGTGAGTAATGATTTCTGTGGGAACACAAGGTGTTGCTTGTTAAAATAAAAAAGCCAAACGTTGCTGTTTCCATTAATTAAATGTCAGATTAGCTTAATCCTTTTCTAAATATTGGATATAATCTATTTGCAGAGCGCAGTCAGATCTGCTGGTGTGTGGGAAGGGAGGGTAGAAGTGCAGTTGTTGCTCTTCAGAAACTGGGCAGGAATTTGGGAGCAGGAGTGGGAAGGACCTGTGTCAATCATAGAATGAGGAAGGTTGGAAGAGACCTCAAAGACCATCAAATCCAACCATATCTAGCACTACCTTGTCACTAAGTGATACATCTACATGTTTTTTGAACCTCTCCAGGGATGTTGGCTCTACCATCTCCCTGGGCAGCCTAGGCCAAAGCCTTGCAACTCTTTCTGTGAAGAAATCTTCCCTAATGTCCAATCTAAACCTCCCCTGCTCCAGCTTGAGACCATTTCCTCTTGTCCTGTCGCTGATAACCCTGGAGAATAGACCTAAACTCCACATCACTACACTCTCCCTTCAGGGAGTTGTAGAGAGTGAGAAGGTCTGTCCTGAGCCTCCTCTTCTCCACACTAACCAAGCCCAGTGCCCTCAGCTGCTCCTCAGCACACTTGTGCTCTGGATGCCTCACCAACCTTGTTTCCCTTCTTTGGACACACACCAATGTGTCATGGTTGAGTAAATCCAAACAAGACAGAAGGAAGGCTACAAAACACAAGGAGTACAGGGATTTTGGGAAATAAAACTCCATTTTGGGAAAGGGCAAAAGAAAAGAGCGAGTTCTCATTATGATAATTGTCATAATGATATGAGAATCAGAGACTCAAAGGCTAAAGGCTCCAAAAAGCATTTCAGCCTATCAGGATGCTCTTTTATTTTTCCTTTCTAAATATAGTTATCCATTTGGTTGTGAAGCTGTTGACTATCTTGCAGTATAACCCTCATTAGCCTGTAAATTGCTATCAAAAACTTTGGCCATAAATGACTTGGATTAGTATGTCAATATGATAATTGTCCAAATGAGTGGAATTGAGGTGGGGAAAAAAAAAGGTGAATTATTGCAGTTAAGCACAACAGAAGCATGTGGATACCTGTATTCCTTACAAGAGAACTTTATGGTTTATTTTTAATTAAACCTAAACATCTAACAGGGCATTATTCATGCAGAGAGAGTCATCTAATGAGCTTTCACAGTTTGATTAGCACAGCATTGCTGAGTATTTTAGTGCTGGACAGTAAATTGTTGGAGAGTTGTCCTGCTCCCACCTACAGCTGAATTGTGATAACTTTAGCTTTCTGCTGAGGTGTAACCTAGTTGGCAGCTGGGAATTCTTAAGTTATGGATCTTTTTAGGAATGATTTGAAAGGCTACCACCTCAGAAGTTAAGAAGTGATCATCCTCCTGTCCTCAGCACTAGGGAGGTCACACCTAGAGCACTGGGGTCAGTCCAAGGACCCAGAGGCACTGGAGTGTGTGCAGAGAAGGGCAAGGAGGCTAGGGAGGGCTCTGGAGCACAAGTGTGCTGAGGAGCAGCTGAGGGCACTGGGGTTGGTTAGTGTGGAGAAGAGGAGGCTCAGGGCAGACCTTAGCTCTCTCTGCAACTCCCTGACAGGAGGTTGGAGTGAGCTGGGGGTAGGTCTCTTCTCCAGGGTTAGCAGTGAGAGGACAAGAGGAAATGGCCTCAAGTTGTAGCAGGGGAGGTTTAAATTGCATATAAGGAGGAATTTCTTCCCTGAAAGGGTTGTTAAGTCCTGGCCCAGGCTGCCTAGGGCAGTGGTAGTGTCACCAACTCTTGAGGTGTTTAAGAAACATTTAGGTGCTCTCCTTAGGGCCATGGTTTAGTGGTATGATAGTGATAGATATAGTTGGACTTGGATGATCTTGGAGGTCTCTTCCAACATTAATGATTCTGTTATTCTGTGCTTCTGTTCTCCCTCATCTCTCTTCTCTCTAGCAGGACATCATCGTCTAATTCATGTTCTGCCATTTCATCATTAAAAGTTTAATTTCCATGTATTTAAGGGTAAAACATACTGGGCACAGAACTATCAGAAATATCTGTTCTTATTTAGGCAGGCAACAACGTTGGGCAATGCTGTAGCTGAAGAACAGCTTTAGATTTAAAGTAATGTTTTCTTCTGAAAAGCAAAATCTAACTTTTGGAATCTTGCTTAAGCATAATCCACCTTGTTACAGGAATACTTTGTGGGGCTCATGAAGTTTTCTCTATGTGAGCAGCTTAAAAATAAGCTCATCTGTAGCCACAAATACAGATGTGAGAACCTTTTCATATCCCATGTTTGATAGTGTTCAGGTGTGGAGAGTTGATGGATTGAAAGTACTCATTTGACTCATCTGGAATATTTTGTTATTTAACAAAGAGTCATTTTGTGACAAGATAAAAAGCTGACAAACCAGGAATCTAAAGAAGTGATTGANCTGGAAGGTCACCAGTAGTTCCCCTGAAGCCTTCTCTTCTCCAGGCTGAACAATGCCAGCTCCCTCAGCCTGTCCTCAGAGCAGAGGTGTTCCAGCCCCTGAGCATTCTCGTGGCCTCCTCTGCACCTGCTCCATCAGCTCCATGGCCTTTGTGTGTTGAGGGCTCCAGAACTGGACCCAGTATTGCAGAGGAGGTGTGAGCAGAGCAGAGTGCAGTGGCACAATCACCTCTCTGGCTCTGCTGGCCACGCTTCTCTTGCTGTAGCCCAGGATGCCACTGTGCTTCTGGGCTGCCAGCGTGCACTGTTTGCTCATGGCCAGCTTCTCAGCCACCAGCACCCCAAGGCCTTTTCTGCAGGGCTGCTCTCTATCATCTCATCCCCCAGCCTGGATTGATAGTGGGGATTGTTCTGACCCAGGGGCAGGACCCTGCACTTGGGCTTGTTGAAACTCTTGGTACATTCTTCTGACCAGTTGGGCAATGAGGAGTCAGTTGGGTGAGGAGCTGGGAGCATCAGGTCTTTCCCATGTTCTGGAATTCCATCAGATTACTCTTTCTTTCCTGCTTGAGACCATGCAGCTTGGAGAGTTTAAGAAGAAAAAATATAATCTGGGAGTAGGTTAATAGTTCCTCCCTGGGATTGTTAGTATGATAAAGAACTACAACTTGAGCTCCTTTTTGGCAGGGAACAGTTCACCACCATCAGCTAATTACTGAGCCCTTGTGTCAGAGCCTGCAAATAGTTGGTTTCACTCTTTCCTTGTAACATTTCATTTGCGATGACTTATTAGTAAAATACTGTTTAATTTCAAGGCAATTATGCCTCCCTGGCTTGTGAGGTGGGATTTGTGTTCCCTGGTGTGTGAAATACCTCTCCCCAGTGCTGTTCTCTTAGCAGCAATCCTTATAAAAGTCTCACTTTTTAAAAACCTACATTTGATCAGAAAGTGCTTAGTTTTATAAGGAGCAGATTTGGTGTTATGGGGAACAGTTTGAGTGTGAAAATCTCTGTTGGTGCTGGAGTCCTTCAGGGAAAGGATGGCTGGGGACTGGTGATGCTCTGAGCCCAGCAAGTGGGATTCTCCAAAGTGTTAGTGACTCCTATGGCTCTGCTGGCACTAAGGACCTGAGGAAAGAAAAAGCAGCAGCTCTTCCCATGGGTTTTACAGGCAGCAATTGGAAAACCACATCCAGTGAGGTTCCTTTCCAAAAATCACTTACACTCTGCCATATAACAGGATTTAATATCTCCTTCCATGCCCTAATATAGCAAATGAACTTCTGTCCTTTGTTTCTGCTGGCTTGTGAATTTAACCTGCCCTCCTAGAAGATGAACCTGCAGTCAGAACTAGGTTGGGATCATGTTGTTTTTCCCCCTGAGCATCAGGAGCCAGATGTTTCTAGTGAAAAGGAAATTAATGGCCTAAATAATGAATATATTGAAGGATGGTAGCCATAGTCCATCTGCTGCTTTAGGCACTGCTATTACTGAGTCAGGATCAGACCCTTGTTTAATTTTTGGAGTATATTTATTCATGTTTATAAAGTTGGACTAGATGATCTCCAGAGGTCCCTTCCAACCCCTAGAATTCTGTGATTAGCTTCCTCCTGTGGGTAGCTGTTAGTTTCCACCTTTAACAGGAGGAGCAAGGAATGACCTAGAGGGACTTGCACCAGCTGGGAATAGCTGGAAAAGCCATATAGATCCCAGCTCTCCACAGCAGCAACTTGACCTCCTGACCTATCCCTCCAGCTGAGGAGGGGACCTATGGCAGGTCCCTCAGCAGCCCATATTCCAGCTATGTCCACCGAGGAGCAGCTCCTTAGTGTCTCCCTCCAGGTGAGGATGGAGCCATAGCAAGTCCCTCACCAGCCCATGTTCTAGCATTGTCAACCTAAAGAATGCTGTGAGCTCTCAAACCTTATTTGTGAAGAGTGTTGGTTTTGTCCTGACCCAACAGGAAGCTGAAATGACCATTTCAGAGCCTCCTGGCAGTGAGAGTTTATATAGAAAGCTGTGTGGGCAGAGAGCTAGGGAGGGACAGGCACTATAATAGAAAATGACCACAAAGGCTTCATTTGATTTCCTGGAAGGTTTTGGGTTCTTTTTTCTCATTATACCTGGAGATTCAGAAAGGAAGAACATTTCCAAAGCCCACAGATGGTCATGCCTTGACAAGTAATGGTCTTCCCAACTGCTTCTGTATTTGACAGCTTGGGTGCTTCACTGATGTCAGGTTCTTTCAGATGTACTACAGCCATGACTTGATTGAATCACTTGGATATCAAGTCCAGTAAAAATTTGCAGTTTAAACCATGGAATTCACCTCTTGACAGCTCCTGTTCTGTCCTTGATTTTACAACATGCCTAAATCCTGCTACTGTAGTAGCCAATCTAGCAGAGTTCTACATCTCCACCAGCATCTCTGTCATATTTGGCACAAGGATTGCATTTCCACTAGTATCTGGTGATAACCTAACACTCCTGGAAGGTGTGGAGAGCCTTGCTTCTCTGTCAAGCTGCTGGCTAACTGCTGATACACACAGATATTTTTGTACCCCAGTGAGTATTAAAATTAAAAAGTCCTTAGGTTAAAAGACAGCAGAGAGACTTCTCTAGCAAGAGTATCTTTGGGTTGAAGAGACTTTTTTCCCTGCATCTTGCTCTGAGATTGCTCAAGGTCACAGAATGCCAGCATAGTAGGGATTGGGAGGGATCTCTGGGGATCATCCAGTGCATCGCCCCTGCTCCAGCAGGCTCACCCCCAGCAGCTTGCCCAGCATCACCTCCAGGTGCCTTTGCAATCTCTCCACACAAGGAGACTCCACAAGCTCTCTGGGCAGCCTGGGCCAGGGCTCTGCACCCTCACAACAAACAACTTTCTCCTCCTGTTGAGCTGGAACCTGCTGGCTTCCAGTGTGTGCCCATTGCCCCTTGGCCTGGCCCTGGGCACCCCTGAGCAGAGTGTGGCCCCAGCCTCTTGCCCCCTGCACCCTTGAGCTCTTGCTCAGCATGGAGCAGCTCCCCTCTGGCTCTGCTCTGCTCCAGGCTCAGCAGCCCCAGGGCTCTCAGCCTTTCCTCCTGCCACAGATACTCCAGTGCCCTCAGCATCTTGGGAACCTCTGCTGGACTCTCTGCAGTAGTTCCTTGTCTCTCTTGAGCCCGGGGAGCCCTGATCTGGATACAATACTTCAGATGTGGCCTTATTAGGGCAGAGTAGAGAGGGAGGAGAACCTCCCTCAGCCTGCTGGTCACATTCTTCTTAATACATCCCAAAGTGCTTTCCAGCCACTGTGACAGCAGCCCCTGTGGTTCTGGGGAAGGTGCAGCTTGCCCACTAGCCTGAGGGCAGTATGCTGGATAAAGGCTTTTGGGAGGGATCACTGTAGTCTTTGCTGAGGAAGGAATTGCTCATCCTTTCTGAACCATCCACCCACAGAATTTCCGTGCCTCTCTTCCACAGTGAACTACTTCATTTAAGGTTCTTACAGGAGTCTCTCTTGTTTCATTCCTTCATGGTGTCTCATTGATGGGCTGATGTCTTACCCTGGTAAACAATACCAAAGCGTGGGAAATACTACTACAGTCAGGGATGAAGTTTGGACCAAGAAAAATATCTGTATGAAAGAAAACCTCCTGAGGATAATACTGATCTGAAAATGCACTCTGCAGCAGAATATTTTTAGCATTCCTTTTTTGGGGATGCATTATTTAATCTGTATAATATTGAGTTGTAGAGATCCTTATATTTAGAAATACCAAGTTTGCAGCCCATCCTCTGTGGGCTCAGGGTTGATCCCAATGTACACACTGGGAATTTGGGGCCATTTAACTATGGCTATGGCCAACAGTCTTTGGAACAATGAGGAAGATTGTTTGGGGAGGTAAAAAAACTACTTTTTTCCTTTTCATTAAAAAGTATTCCTGATCCAGCTCTTAGCATCTGAGCTCCCTCACCATATATCACATCAAAATGATGTGTCACATCACACCAAATATCACATCAAGCCTGATGTCAGTGGCAAACAAAATTTTGGACCATCTATCCCTACACTAACAGAGTCCTAAATATCTCCATAATGATTTAAAAGCCCTTCCAGGTTCCAGCACTGCAACAAAGCATAGGTCAAACCAGTCACAAGTTCAATTTTCTGCCACTCTGACAAACCTAGAAATGTGCTTTTATTTCCTGAATGTGTGTGATCTCTTCATACAGATCCACTATGAAAGGAACAGCAGATTCATGGATAAAATCAACTTTTTTGTGTGTGCATTTTAATCCTGTGAGCTAAAGACTGTGGCTTATAGAGCAAAAAGAAATACTTCTAGTGGGTTGGGAGAGAAATCTGTAAAACATACACAGGTATGAATGTAAATTGAGAATTTAAATGTGTAGAGTGTTTATTTATATTTGGAAACCATCAGGGGGTCTGCCTGGGTAAGGAACTTGGGTGCTCTAGAGAGTGGGAAAAGATGGACAGTGATTCTTCAGAGTTGTGGTGGTTTGGATGTCACAGGAAAGGAAGAGGTCTACCTCCTGTGGAGAGAAAATATTTTCTTGCACCAGGTCAGTGATCTTCAAATGAAGGGAGGGGGAAAAAAAAAAGAAAGAGATCTTTAAGTAGGTTTAGAGATATTAGAGCATAACATCTCCTAAGAAATCATTTCAGAGAGCTGGCCTAGTGGTGTGAGTCAACACTGAGCTTTTATAGAGCTGTGGATGTGGTGAGGATGCTGGAAGAGCTTGGACTGCTAAACAAGGTTGAGATGGTGGAAATACCTATCTAGAGGCTTGTAATTGGGAGTATTTCCACAATCTGCAGAAAATAGACATGAAAAGAAAGTGATCCAATGGCATAAACCAGTGCTGTTTTATCAAAACTGGAGGCCTGTGACTAGTGGTGTGCCCCAGGGCTCAGTGCTGGGGCCAGGACTGTTCAATATATTCATTAGTGATCTGGATGAAGGGAGAGAGTGTTCCCTCAGCAAGTTTGCACATGATCCCAAGCTTGGAGCAGTGGCTGGCACACCAGGAGCTGTGCTGCCATCCAGAGTGACCTGGACAGGCTAGAGACATGGGCAGGGAGAGACTAAATGACATTTAACAAGGGTAAATGTAAAGTACTGCATCTGGGANCACAGGAGGTTTAGTATTAACACAAGGAGGAACTTGTTTGCAGTTCAGGTGCCAGAGCACTGGCCCAGGCTGCCCAGGAGGCTGTGGAGTCTCCTTGTCTGGAGCCATTGCAGAGCTGCCTGGACACATTGCTGTGTGAGCTGGTCTAGGTGCTCCTGCTCTGGCAGGGGGGTTGCACTAGATGATCTTTCTAGGGCCCTTCCAACCCCTGACATACTGGGATACTGTGATAAAAATGGGAATTTGAGCTGGATAATTGAGGTTCTTGGCTCATGCTCTTGTACCTTTCCCCTGCCCCCAGTTTTGCTCAGTTGGTACCAAGCGTGTCAGTCTGGATTTTCAGTCCATTTCATCATCTGCCTCTTCCTTTCCCCTTGCTTGTTTCTGTGGCCAGCTGGAAGGACTGCTCCTGATGTGTTATTGAATGAGGCAGGGCTCTGCAGGCTGCAGAGCACTTTCCCTTGGTGGGGACAAAACAGTGACAAAAACACAAAGTGACACTTAAAAAGCAAGCCTGCATTGGAGCTTCAGTGCACATTGCTTTTTCTCCCCCAAACACAACTCTATTTTTATTTGTTCTTCTTTTTTTTGTCCTCTCAACAGCTGATCATTTTGCAAGAGAACAAGCTGCACATGTGGCAGCACAACTCTTCCTAAGATCTAGGAGTGTAATCTCCAAAAATGATGTGTTCCATCATCATGTTTCAGCAGGAGCTACTCCTATTTGGAGAGAGGATTTTTCTCTGCTAGAATAGTTTCTACTTCTGTGGGTTGGACTTGCCAGGATACTGCAGCTGCTTTCTGGGGATATAGAGTGATGTTAAACTTGTCTGGACTTACCTCTTTATTGGGATTGCAGCAGATTTGCATCATCAAAGAGTAACATTGGTTTTAGGTGCAACAGCAAAGAGCAACCTTGGTTTCAGGTACATCACCCAAGAGGTTGGTTTCAGGTGCATCTACCCCTTGCCTCCCTACACCCTCTCTCTGATGGCCCAAACCAGAATAAGAACTGCCACATTAATTATTTTCTCCTTCAAATTAATTAAAGAGGCTCAGAACATGGATATGCTGAAGTCTGGCCATGGGGACAGTTAGGAGAAAAAAAGTACAGGCTGAAGGAAATCTCCCCTGGGAGGCTCCAGAGAGCTGCTTCCTTGTAACTTCACTGACACAGGCACAGTGCCTGGAAGCCAGGGCTCATCACTCTCGTAGAATCCTAGACTGGTTTGGGTTGGAAGGGACCTCTGGAGCTCATCTAGTCCA
>VWZO01016863.1:18455-40344 GCA_013396975.1 Bucco capensis | reverse complement strand
TCTAGGAACATGGGTATCACTCCCCACACTTTCCTGTGGGCAATGAGTTTAATGCTCCCTCTGCTGTGGGCACAGTTATGGCACCAGGGGCCACAGGAGACCACAAGGGATTTGCAGATTGTGCCTAAGCCCAGCAAGAGGCTATGAGGAAAGGGACTGACCTCTCTCTTCTCACTTTTGCCTTGAAGGACATCTCATTTGGCTGATCCACAGGCAGCAGTGTAAGGACTCTTCAGGTTGCTGACATGTTCTGATGGGCAAAGAGCAGCTTAGATTTGCTGGGAGAAAAAAAAGAGTGGAGAGAGGTGAAGAACCTCCAGATTGTAAATATCATANGGTGTGAGCAGAGCAGAGGAAAGTGGCAATTCTCATAGAATGGTTTGGGCTGGAAGGGACCTTTCAGGGTCATCTAGTCCAATCCCCTGCACTGCGCAGGGACATCTCCAACCAGAGCAGGTTGCTCAGAGTCCCATACTACCTGACCTGGAATGGTTCCAGGGATGGGACATCTAATACCTCTCTGGGCAACCTGTTTCAAATATAGCAAATTAGACAAATGCAATTTTGTGGTTTGAGAAAGCAGCTGCTAACAAATCAGGAACAAAATAATAAAGTGGGAGACTCCAGGAGTTTTTACACAGGGAAGGTTCCTCCATTGAGTTCTGCTATACAGAGATCTTAAATTATGCACTAAGAAATTCCTCTTAGGGGATGGAGATGTCTATATACTCTATGAGTGTCTCTGGATGAGAAGGACCTGAAGGAAGATAACACAGGGCAGGGAACTGCAGATGCTGACATAATTTTAGAGACTAGCTCTGGGGATATGAAGGCTGAATACAAATGTATTGTATTTGCAGTGTTCACTGGTCCCTGGCACTGCTTTCTCATGATTCATACATCTTTTCATGGTTATAGCCATTGCCAAGGCTTGATTTTGGATCTCCTGGTTCTGTAGAGTTTTTGTTGCTGTCCTTCCTCTGTATTAAGATGCACCATAGGGATTTTTTTATTATTATTATTTAAGGTTTATCTTGATTTTCTTTTTGAAGAGTGCCTTTGAAAGACTTGCTCCTCATCAGCCTTGCTGATATAAAAGCATAGTTACTATAATAATGGCCTTTGAATACTGTCCATTAAACTTTGACATTTGAAGTGTTTACTGTGAATACATATTAAGTTTCTCATTAAAGCCAAGGTCTGGTTTTCTTGATGTGACTCTTAGATTAAATCAGTCTAATCCAAAATAAATACAAAGATGGAGAATTCATAACAAGCCTCCTCCTAGACTCTCTGTGTGCAAAACAGCAACTGCTTTTGTGGCAGCAAGATCTCCTTTTAGTGTCTCCTCTTTGGCCCTCAAGAGGAAAAAAAGGAAAACTCAAAAAATCTGCTTCTTGTGTATAAAACCTTTTGCACTTTGCCATAAGTTCTTCCAGCAGAATCCTTTTTTTTTCCCCCTTTTTTATTGAAACAAACTTAAACCATATTCCATTTCACAAAAGGGAAATGTGCTGAACATGTGCTTTTTAAAACAGAAGCATGTGCATCAACTCTTCCACAAGAAGATACTTTCTGAGAGGAGTCTCCTGGGAAGGTCTATTACCCAAAAATCCAGTGAGCACAGGAAAAAGGGTGAAACACTCTTAGATCAAGCTTTACTAAGCTGGATGGCCGGGGCTGTGGAATAAGGGATATTTAATCCGTGCGCTCGGAGGGCTCCTGGTGAGTGCCCTGTTTGGTAACCCAGATCAGGATGCTTGTTTAGTGGATAAAAGTGTAACTTTAGAAATTGGCAGGAACTTTCTGTGCTTGGCCACCTGTACTCTCAGCCAGATAGGGTGGAAGGGGACTCAGACAAGCACACTTTTCAAAGTTTGTTCTGTTTCACTTCCTTACAACCACCAGGTTCAAAGAAGCATTTATTTAAAGAGGGGGAAAGAAAAAAAAAAAAAGCTTCTCTCAGTTCAAAGTTGCATTTATAAAGCTTCACTGCTCTTTAGGATCAAGCTCATACTTTGTCTTCCAGTTACTAAAATAATACCTTTATCCTGCCTTCTTTCCCTCCCCCTCATCTGTTGTGTTACGAGAACGTAACTGTAATGAACGTCTCAGGCATTATGTTATCCAGGTTTAGGATTATAGAAAATGAGATTTAGTTTTATATATATTTTATATTTGGATAAATTCCTATAGCTGTATTTATTTTGTTGTTGCTGTCAATAATTGCACCAACACCCAATGTCACCTTCCCCCAAAGCCTGCGTAGTCGTTAGCGCTTCGGGGACACAAAGGCACTGAGCTTGATAAAAGAGATTGGACTGAGAATTTTGACCTAAGAATATAATCATGTCTTCCAAGATCTCATTATGCCCATGCCCATTCAAAACCATCTGGGGCCTGGAATAATAAAGAGGAGTGGTGTGAATTTATGAACCCCTCGATCCAGCCGTGCCCCCTTGGATATTGTGGTGGATTAGTAGCTTTACAGCTAATCCCAAACACCGTGGGCAAAATGATGTCTTTACATCTGCAGAGCTGAGGTCTGCAGTGAAGCTAAACGTTTGAAGGGTTGACAGCAGCTCCCCTGCTTCAGGCAGAGTCTTCTGGCACCCTGCCACCTTCCCAAAAGTGCAGCTCCTCCGACGCACGTCCTCCACGTCTTGCCGTGGCACTTCTCCAAGGGGAGATGGAAATGAAAGGGGAGCAGTGAGCAGAAAGTCACCACTGCTGCTGCTGCCTCTAACAGGTGGGAGCAGTGTCAGCTTGCTGCAAATAAGGCCCAGTTGGCACAGGGAGGATTGATCCCTTGTCTTCAAGTTGCCTCAGGTGCAGAGCCCGAAGAGAGGAGCCTACATTTAATTGTGGGGTGTCTTCAGTGAAATGAAATAGTCAGATGCAAATCCTTCTCCTGAGGGGCAGCCACGTGGACTTGTGACCTTTCTCTGAATGGTTCGGAGCCCACAAATCAATGATTACACTCAATCCATAATTATATTCTTTTCATCTGTGGCAGGGTGCTGGTAGCCTGGCAGATGTGAGGCCTTGAAAGCATGGGAACTTCAAAGCCTGTTGAGATGTGTTAGCCACCATGGACATGTGGAGCTGTAAAGAAAAATAACATTAAAAATAGAGAAAGATTGCCCTGCCAGTGCTTGAGGTGATCTCTCTCCTTCACATGTACATGCACACACACTTACACATACATGTTGTACATGTTTATTCCTATGAGCTTAGCCCCTGGAGCCCCCAGGAAAGAGGACAAGGGAGTGACTGCTCTAAATCAGCAAGCTTGGCTAACTGGAAGAATTAAGGATTTTACTAGTTGTCTTGTTTTGGCTCAAGAGGCTTCCCAAACAAAGAAAGAAATGGGCTGGGGCAGGAGACATGGCTAGAGACACTGCTTGTATCTGCTGCTGCTGGCTAACATGGCCAAACTGGTTTCTTCTTGTAGGAGATGTTCCTCCTAAAACACAGTTTTGCCTTCAAAGAAGCAGAGCTATACACTGTGGTGATTTTTGTGTCCAGCAGATCCAGAGAGGTGATTTTGCCACTTTACTGGTGAGACCTNTCCAGAGGTCCCTTCCAACCCAAACCATTCTAGGATTCTATGCTGCGGGAGGGAATAGTGGATCAGTGTCAGGAGGGTGGTTTGCAGTGGGCTGTAAGGGAAACTCAGCCTTCACTCCATGGTTCTCAGGAAGAATGATGCAGGTTCCCACCTGGAGAAGATGATGTTTAGCAGTCTGTGACCCCAGAGATGCTCTCTGGAGTAGGCTGATGTGAAAAGTGGTGTGAATCACAAACTTGTGACACTTAGTAACATTTAATTCTAGAATCATAGAATCATGAAGGTTGGAAAAGACTTCTAAGATCCTCAAGTCCAACTGTTGACCCACCACCACCATGCCATTAAACCATGTCCTGAGGTGCCACGTCTATATGTTTTCAGCATCTTCAAGAGTGGCAACTCCACCACTTCCCAGGGCAGTCTTTCCCTCTTTATTTCTCTTTTAAAGCATGTAATGATTCTGATCTGGTTAGGTACCAAGTGAAGAGGAGAGGAGGGTGGTTAGTAGCATAAAAGAGACAAAGCTTGAAAGGAGGTAGGACAACTTGTATTAGAAAACTAGATGCTTGGATGTGTCCAGGATCTTCACACCTTTGAAACACATTGTGCTGTGACTTCTGGCATGGAGAGCATCACCTGGCCATCAGCACTACCCTGGCCCTTCTTTAATTCCAGTAAGTGGCACTCCATGTTCCTACAGCTGCTGGAATTGTATTGTATGGCTAGGCTTGGTGAACGAAGCTCCAGGGAGGGCTCCATCCATGCTCCTCCTCAGCGCCTTTTCCAAGCGCCCTGATAAAAAGAGGCTAGCAGATAGCACCCTCGAGCCTCCACTATGGATTTTTTTAGGTGAGACACAGCATGCACAGAGCTGGACCCACCCTTTAGTCCTAAGCTTCATCTGCCAGGGCCTAGCAAGCTTGGACTTGGCAGCCAAGTCCTTAGGACGCAGGTTTAACCTCTTAGCTGGAAGGCCTCACAGGGCTAAACGAGCTCCATGTGCCCGGGTTTGGAATCAGAGTTGTCCTTCTCCTAGGATGACTGCCAGAAGGCTAATGAGCTCATCCTACCCATGCAAGGATTCTAGGAACATGGGTATCACTCCCCACACTTTCCCATGGGCAATGAGTTTAATGCTCCCTCTGCTGTGGGCACAGTTATGGCACCAGGGGCCACAGGAGACCACAAGGGATTTGCAGACTGTGCCTGAGCTGCTGGAATATTTGCTGCACGTAAGTTGGCTAGGGAGGATTGTTATTTGCACAGGAAAACAAGAAAATATCCATAGAATTGTGCAGGTTGGAAAAAGACCTCTAAGATCATCAAGTGTAACAATAACAAGTCATCTCAACAAGCCCCATACCATCTTTTCTGTTGCTATTTAAGGTTTAGGAGTAGAAGAAATGCACTCAGAGTGGATGGGTGATTTAAGAGTGAATGAGATTAGGTATAAGGAGGAATTTCTTCTCTGAAAGAGTTGTTAAACCTTGGCCCAGGCTGCCCAGGGAGGTGCTGGAGTCACCATCCCTGCAGGGGTTGAAGAAACATCTAGCTGCTCTCCTTAGGGCCATGGGTTGGTGGCATGGGAGTGCTAGGGATGCTTGGACTGGATGAGCTTAGAGGTCTCTTCCAACCTTAATGATTGTGTGATTGTGAGGAAGTGGCACATTATCTGTCTGCCAGTGGTGAAGCTGGTTCCATGGGTTCAGGTACCCCACAGCCAAGAGGAGGTAGAAGTCACCACAGGGTAGAAATCTGTAAAAAAGAAATAGCATTTCCTATTTATCCCAAATTCAACATTTTTATTTTTTAAACTTTTTTTTAATGTATTTAGTGGTACTACTTTGCAGCTTTTGTGGATGGAGAACCAATGCTTTAGGAGGAAAATGATGTTGCCTACAATGATTTGGTATTTTCAGCTGTAAATAAATATCTTACCACTTATCACACTGGAATAGTCGAGGGGCAAGACATGGATATCTTTTATTTATTGTAACTTCAATAAATAATAGCACTATGTAATATTAATCCAGATTATTCATTAATCATATTTGCTGCTTGAAAATTTCTGTGTGAGCTGGAAATTTTGGGAGGACTGCTGGAAATTCATTTGAATGAATGCTATGTGGTAAGGTGTCAAAAGCACATGATAAAGGCAATTATTTGTATGTTCTTGGCATGAGGTGTCCCATGGATACTCAGAGTGGTGGATCAGGAAATGCTGGTGTGAAGCAGAGGGAGAAGAGAAACTGAAGCTTTCTGGTGGCTACTGTCAATATAAGAAACCTGATATCCATATCATTCAATCTCCCATGGGATTTATTTCATAACATTAATAATGTGGAAATGTGAGTTGAATTGGTTTTCCATAAGATTGGGAACTTTAATATTAGGTTAGGTTTTGAGTCCCAGTGTAAAAATCTCTGAAATAAAAATGAAAAAGCACCTAGAAATGCAAAATCTCCCCAATATGACAAGAATTATTTAGTTTCTAAAGCAAGATTGGAAGCTTTAGCTCTTTAGCCTGTCCCTGAGATCACAAAATACTGGAGCATCACTGATGGGGATAGGTCTCTTCTCCTGGGTTACCAGTCAAAGGACAAGGGACAATGGCCTCAGGTTGCACCAGGGGAGGTGTAGATTGGATATTAGGAAAAAATTCTTCACAGAAAGAGTTGTTAGGCATTATCCCAGGCTGCCCAAGGAGGTGTTGGAGTCACCATCCCTGGAGGGGTTTAGAAAACACATAGATGTGGTACTTAGAGCCATGGTTTAGTGGCATGGGAGTGATAGGTCGATGGTTGGACTTGATGATCCTAGAGGTCTCTTCCACCCTTAGCAATTCTGTAATCTCAGTCTGGAATGCCTGAATGGTTTGGAGGAAACATCCCTTTAAAGGATAATTTTTTTTCATAGGTATTTGTTGTTTGGCTCTAGTTGGGTCATCTGTAAGGTCAGAAATGTCTCATCAGAGATGCACTAAGAGGCAGAGCATAGCACAAGCAGCCAAGTGCATGTGGAGTTTCCCTCACAGCTGTGCAATGGATAAGTAGTGAAGCTTTCCAAAACATCCCAGTTTGAACACACCAGTAACTCTGGTAGTTTCTTAGAGGTCTCCCTGTGCAATCCCCAGCCTGAGACAAGCCTTTCTTATCATCTTGCTCCTTTGCCATGTTTAATATCCATGTACAATTCATTTGCCAACCAATCTTTCATTAGTTTCTCTCCTCATTTCCTTCCTTTGGTTCTGTGTCTTCATCATACTTCTCCAACAGCAGTGCTTAGCAGGCACAGCAAGTGTTGGTTTTCCTGGTGACCAAAGGAGCATCTTCTGGAAGGCCACTCACATAAAGTCAGCCAGACACTTGTGGAGAATTTAAAGAGACTTAGGCAGAGCCACTTGCTTGCATCTCTTAGTTCTGCTTCTTCAAGGCAGATGAATTGTTGAAGTGATTCACCGGTTGCATCTCCATTATAAAGTCATTTGATCACTTCTGTAGGCTTCTGTGAAAAGAAGTAGCATGCCCACTCCTCAAAATATTCAAATCTTACCTTTTCTGGCTAACACAAGGGGCACCAAGATGAACAAACTAGTTATACATGCATGGAAAGTAGCAAGCCGAAAGTAATTGCGTATTCAGTTTTAATGGAGCCGAATCTCCTGCTGAGATTTCAATATCTGACAGCATTGCTTTCATTGCCCCAAATGCCCAACCTTTTTCTAATGTTTGACCTTGGGTATGATTATATTTCTGTGTCTATCTCAAACGATGCAAAATCACTTGCCTGTATCAGTCATCTCTGGCTGACAGTCCTGCTCCAGCTCACGGCAGAAGCAGAGCAAGCCTGGTGGCAGTAACAATAGCTGAAATGAGCTTTGATAGATGTTTCTCCCCTTTCAATAAATACATAAAGCATCTCTATAATGTCATTTGGTTAACTGATAAACAACAAAAAGATGAAGGCATTCACTTTTAACTCATGTCACTCTTTTCTCCTTAGGCTATATAAGTAATGTGGCCTGCAGAACAGAGGACAGGGCTGCTGCTTTCAGTGCTGGTTATTTCATTTCTCTGAAATCCAGAGGCCCACCTGCTAAATGACAGCCATGCAGGTGTCTGACAAGCTTTACTATGGTGGTTTTGCCCCAGCAGATTGACTCACACATAGAAACCACAGCACTGGCTTTACATTTCTCCACAGAACGGTTTTGGGTGGAAGAGACCTTTAAGATCATTGAGTCTCACTGTTCTCCAGCACTGCCAGGTCACCACTAAACCATGTCCCTCAGCACCATATCTCCATGGCTTTTTAACCCCCCCAGGGATGGTGTCTCCACCACTGCCTTAGGTAGCCTAGGCCAGGGCATGAGAAGCCTTTGGGGGAAGAAATTGTTCCTGATGCCCAACCTAAACCTCCCCTGGCACAACTTGAGGCCATTTCCTCTTGTCCTATCACTATCATTCCATACTTGAGGTCAATGCACAGTACCAGCTCCTCACAGAAATGCAACTTTGTGCTCATCTCTTGTTTTGTTGTTGGTTGTTTTTTTTTTCTCCAGCTGGTCTAACTCTGTCCCATTATTAGCTTTGTACAACTCTAGAGATTTCAGAATCATAAAATGATTTGGGTTGGAAGGGACCTTAAAAATCACCTAGTTCCAACCCCCTTGCCATAGGCAGGGACAAATTCCACTAGACCAGGTTACTCAAAGCACAATTCAACCTGGTTTTGAGCACAGCTAAGGATGAGGCAACTACAACTTCTGAGCAACCTGTTCTGGTGTCTCACCACCCTCTTCCTAATACCTAATCCAAACCTAACCTCTTTTAGCTTAAAACCAGTACCCCTTGTCCTATCATTACTCTCCCTGATAAAGTGTACTGTGGAGGGCATGGAGTCAGGAAGGGACCTTGGAGATATCAAAGTGTACCATAGAGCAGAGGAGGACTAACCATAGAGCAGGGGTTTAGCAAAGTAAGGATGACTTGGCAATATGCAAACGTAAACCAATAGTGCGTTATTATTGTTATATGTAACCAGTAGCAAGCAAAAAGACACATGTGCTAGACAAAAGTATATAAGAAGACACTTGTAGCTAATAATGGGACTTGGAACTTGCTGCTTCACCGTAAGAAGAAACCTGTGCAGTGTCATTTGTCCGTCCCAACCGCGACAGTGTACCTCCCCATCTTTCCTGTAGGCCCCTTTAAGTACTGAAAGGCTGCTAGAAGTTCTTCCTGAAACCTTCTCTTCTCCAAGCTGAACAACCCCAACTCTCTGAGTCTGTCCTCATAGGGGAGGTGCTCCAGCCCCCAGATCATTTTTGTGGCCTCCTCTGGAACCCCTCCAGCAGGTCCATGTCATAGAATCATAGAATCCTAGAACAGTTCCAGCTGGAAGAGACCTTGAAGATCNCAACACTGTTCCTGCTCCAGGCCAGGATGCCCTTGGCCTTCTTGTCCCCCAGGGCACACTGCTGGCTCCTGTTCAGCTGTCACTCAGCACCCCTAGGTCCCTGTGTGCCTGGCAGCTCTGCAGCCACTGCTCCCCAAGCCTAGAGCACTGCTGGGGGTTGTTCTAAGCTGCTCCAGGTGAGGTCTCACCAGAAGAGAGCAGATGCTCCTGCATAAGGGCAGAGGTGGGCACAGCCCCATTCAGGCACCATATGGTGGATGGTGTTTAGAGATGGCTACAGTGGTTTGAGGATGATATAACAACGGAATTACTGGAGTTAGGGAGAGAAGGAGAAGTTGCATCCCACTCCTTGTCATCCCCTCGTCAGAGAGGAGATAGGAGGTGATGGTGCCGGCAGCCTTGAGATGAAAAGGGGCTTCTAGATAGATGGGGACAAAGGGACCTTTTTTAACTGCAGCTCTACCAGGAAGTCTTGGTGTGATTAATGTTCCTGTGCTGGTAACAAGAGTGTATCCCTAAAGAGAGAAAATTCCATAGTGGCCTCTTTATTTGAGGTCTGGATAAGCTGGGCACATTATTTTAATGGTACACAATTTAAGGTATTTATCTTAATTTCAAAACATAATATTTCCCTTGTTGTTTGCAATTGCCCACTAGAAATGAAATCCCTTTCCTGCCCCAGTGTCCTTTCCAATCCTGCACTGGCTGTTATTGCAGGGAGCCTCGGGAATACTGAGTTACTGGATTTCAGGCTTTCTTCAGGAACACTGAGGGGAGCTGAACAGTGTTTGAAAACACAGATAAAGGAATACATGGACCATGCAAACAAAAGTAAGTGGGATAAAGAGGCATGTGTTTACTAGAGTGGTGTAAAAAAGGGGGTTAAAAAAAATGGTCCACAAAGAAGTCCCTTGGTCTGATTTCCAGACTTGTTAGGGATGCAGAGCCCTGACCAAGTCCTCTGGAGCTTGAAATCCCAAGGGCAGGTTTAGGTTTCTTTCTGTGGACTCCTGAAAGTGATTTAAGAATTCATTTGAAACTCTGGAAAACTTTCTGTTGACTTACTTGACTCCATCTTCAAGGAGATTTTCAGTTGTGCTTGGAGATTTTAACTTGCTGTTAAGGAACTATAAAGAGATGGAGATCTAAACCCCCAGCCTAAACACTTTCATGCATGTCTAGATGAACAGGAACAATCTGACAATTGGTTTGTCTGAATTTGCCCAGAGAAGAGGACACAGGTAGGTTTGGTGTGAAATCTGCTCTTGTTCTTCACCATCCTGCTTTTACAGAGCCTCTCTGCTTCCCAAGAACAAGAAGGAGAAATTAAGGCAAACAAAGGTATTGGGATATAAAACAGAGTAGAGGTTTAGTGCTGTGAGCTACCTAATGGTGTGAGCTCCTGATAGACAGCAAAGTAAAACGCTTAGAGAAAGACCTGGAAAGGCTGAGAGAGTTGGGGTGTCAAGCCTCTAGCAGGAAAGGTTCCAGGAAGACTTTCTTGCAGCTTTTCAGTACTTAGAGGAGCTGAGAAGAAAGATGGGGAGAGACTTTTTAGCAGGAGCTGTTGGGACAGGAAAAGGGGTGATGGTTTAAAACTACAAGAGGGAATTTTGGACTAGGTGGAAGGAAGAACTTTTTACCATGAGGGTGGTGAGAGCCTGGCCCAGGTTGCCCACAGAGGTGGGAGATGTCCCATCTCTGGCCCCATTCCAGGTCAATTGATGGGGCTCTGAGCAACCTGATCTAGTTGAAAGTGTCCTTGCTCACTACAGGGGGGTTGAATTAGAAGACCTTTAAAATCTTTTCTCACCCAAACTGTTCTTTGATTCTATGATCCTAACTACACTGTGCTCTTGGTTAAAAAGAACAAAACATAATCTGGAATCCTAGAATCCTAGACTGGTTTGGGTTGGAAGGGAGCTCTGGACCTCATCTAGTCCAACCCCCCTGCAGTGGCCAGGGACATCCCCAACTAGAGCAGCTTGCCCAGAGCCCTGGCAAGCCTCACCTGCAATGCCTCCAGGGATGGCAACTCAACCACCTCCCTGGGCAACCTGGGCCAGTGTTCCACCACCCTCGTGGGGAGCAACTTCTTTCTAATGGCCAGTTTAAATCTACTCTTCTCCAATTTAAAACCATTGCCCCTTGTCCTTTCACTGCAGGCCTTTGCAAACAGGCCCTCTGCAGCCTTCTTGCAAGTTCCCTTTAGGTGCTGGAAGGTCACTAGTAGTTCCCCTGAAGCCTTCTCTTCTCCAGGCTGAACAATCCCAGCTCCCTCAGCCTGTCCTCAGAGCAGAGGTGTTCCAGCCCCTGAGCATTCTCGTGGCCTCCTCTGCACCTGCTCCATCAGCTCCATGGCCTTTCTGTGTTGAGGGCTCCAGAACTGGACACAGTATTCCAGACTCAGCAGTATTGGGCTCAGCAGGTAGATTGTGTGTTCATCTCCTGCAGAGCTGTTCCCGAAGTGGTGTTTTGGAGCATTTTTTTGTTGCCCTATTAACATTTCCCATCCTCCTTGGGAGTTCCTTTTGGAGCACTGAGCATGTTTATCCCTTGCAACCTCTGCAGTGGCCTTGGCCAAGCAGCACTCCATGCTGAGCTCCACCAAAAAGGCATTGCCAAGAGGTTCACCATAATTTGCTGTCACTCAGGAATGAGCCCAAGCCCAATGCTGAGGTAAGCCTGTCTCCTGGAATCTCACTGTGGGATGTGATGCCTCTTTGCCAGCTCAGCTGAGCCACATGTCCCCACTGCTGTGACAGTAGCAGGACTGTGACAAAGAACCACAACCAAAACTAGCCACATACACTCCAAATATTGCCCAGCCTGAGGATTTCTGCCAGCTCTAGAAATGAGGAGAGGATTGCAACAGTTAGCTAAGGCTACCAAAAAGGTTCATTGCTTGAGCTTAACTCAGCAGCACAAAGCTGGGCTTGGAGATGGTGATGGTTGATATTCTGCTGGAGGATGCTGGTCCTAATACCAATCTATTAATAGGTGCATCATTCAAGGGAAAATGTGTTTAAAGATAAGTGGAGTGCCAGCAGTTTGATTAGATATAGTGATAAGGTTTTAACTCTGACCTCATCATTAAATGTAAATACAGTCTAAGAGACTAGGTAAACAAGCAAATGAGGAAATATGGCCTGGTTCTCTTCTTAATGGCTTTATTTGGGCTGTGATGGTAAGAGAGGATTTATTAATCAGTATAAAAAGGGCTTCCACAAAGAACTCATTAATTTATGCATTTTACACCAATGCAAGAGGCTTGCCTTCAACACCTACCTGCTTTTACTTTCAGTAAGTGTCCCTAGTAAATTCACATTTACTTCTCCCTGGCAAATGTTAGAATGCTTCATTAGTTATTGTTACTTGCTGTTTTTTCTCTCCTCCTGAGGGTCTTTCACTGTGGCACAAAACCTTAATAATTGGTGGAGAATAGGACATTTCCCAGGAGATCAAAATGCTTGTTGGCCACTTCATTCTCTTAGCTGCTTTGGTGGTGGCAGTGTCCTCCACCTTGTCTCTTAAGATAGTATATTAAAACTGTCAAGCTATCAATCATTAAGGTACCACAAACATCCACCACATGCCAAGTTATTCTGCTTTAAGCACAGTTGGTTTTCCTCAGGTCTTCTTCTCTCCAGGATGTGAACTTTGCTTCCAGGAGGCACTCCAGTTCTAGAGAGTTCTGTAAAGTATATCAAGGACTAAATCCATTTATAGCTACATCTTGGAAATAGCCTTTCCAATTAAAAGTCTTTCCCAAAGAAAAGGGGCTTTTGGTTTAGGGAGGAAAAACCTGTCTATAGGTGATATCTCAGACAGAAACATTAACACAGTCTATGAGTAGCTGCCCAAGAATCAAACTCCATCTGTAGTAACTTTGCAGTTGCATGCATGTGTATTTCTTGTGAAAAATGGAAGTCCCTGCTCAGAAAGTCAGAACAATGTGTACAAGTGGCCCAAATTGGTTTTGATTAACAAGGTTTTCTGCCTGGAAGTCACTTTATCTTCATCCCATTAGCAGGACTCAACAAAACAAATGAATCTAATGCATTAGGCTGAGACACATTCTCGCTCTGGGAAGGCAAAGAGAAATCCTCTCCTCAGAGCCATGGAATCATCTTGTATGGCAGGTAATGTGGTTTTTCAGATTACTGTTCCCCTTGGAGTTTATCTGCAAGCAGAATTTTCCACCTCCTTCCATTCTAAACTCATGTTATGCTTCTGTCTGTTGTTCTCAGGTATGAACCTGGCAATGTTGTGATGAGCTAGGGTGGTGGGATGCTAACTTTGGGCTGCTGTTAAGATCCCTGCTCCATTCAGCTTTTGTAGCTCTTATCCTTGTAGCAAACACATTGCCTGGATTTTGTTTTGGGAAAAGATCAAGTAAAGGTGATATTTTTGCCGTGGGATCATCAAGTAGGAAGCTTTGCCAAAGTGAAGCGAGGATCACCTCTCACCTTGTGTGCTAACCAAAGCCAAGGAGTCACTTCCACCTCGTGGTCTGTTCTCCCTTTTTTGCAGTTGTCTGTGGAGTTATGACTTATTCAAGTTATCTGCTTAGAAAATCAAGTATCATGTAAGTTTTATTGTCCACACAAACACTTATTTTTGAGTACTTCTTCCGTGACTGTTTAGGAGTTCATTCCAACATCCAAGTTCCAGACTGATCAGTTCTTGTGCTTTTATGGCTATTTCAAATAATCTCTTTTCTAGATTATTCCTAGGCAGCTGAAATGTGCTTTTGTAAGGAGGAAAGAGGAGTTGTGTGACTACTACCAGAACCACAGAATCATTAAGGTTGGAAGAGACCTCTAAGCTCATCAAGTCCAACCATCCCTAGCACTACCATAACCCTAAACCATCGCCCTAAGGAGAGCATCTCAATGTTTTAATTGTCCTCTAAATCCACTCTAAACTCAGTATCTCTACTACAGAAAATGTATATATACTTGAAGTTATGTTGAGGACTATGAATATATGCACTGGAATTCATTTGGTGTTCTGCATAAGTAAATATCAATATCCAGACAGAAGCTATGATTGTGTACTCCAAACAAAACTTATTTTTGTTTATATAAAACCTGAAGATGACTGAATTTCCATCATTTTTTTAAATTTCATTTCTCTGACCAACATCATGGCTTCATTCTTACTTACCACCAGAAAATAGCAATTCAGAAGGTCTCTTCCAAATTCTGCTGGAGGGACATGGTGATATCTTCTACCAACAACAACAAAGTCCAGTGTCTTAACTGGAAACCTAGTGGGAATGCTGATGCTTCTCCTGGTTTTCCTCAGTATATTATCTAAGAGACACAGCCAAGCAAATAAATTTGCACATAATCTGTGTTTCCTTAGTGTTCATTATCTTGTTACTTAAAAATTGCCCATGAACAAGCAAAGACACTCACAGGAACATGACTAAAATATTCTTGAGAGAGAAGAGAGGAAAACAAAACGTTATTCAAATTAAACCAAACATGCAATTGCAACCAGGGCTGTTGTGTTCAGCTCCAGCAGGCACTCTGAATTGTCTTCTTTTTTATTTTTTTCTTTTCCAAATGGATAATTTATTTAACTAACCAAGATGCAATGAATTTTAAATTGTACACTAAACGGGAAAAAAAATTAGGTAGTTAGGAAAAAATATGAGGTGGTTTCCATTCTTACTCACTGGTAGGATTTTTTTTTTTTCTGCAATTAAAATTGCAGAGAGCAGTTTACCCCAACATGCAGTTTTGTGCACAGAAAATGTTTTCTTTGTGCATTGCCACAGTTTGAGTCAAAAGAAGGTATTCCATGCCATAGAGGTCATATCAGGTCCTTGAGGCTGTGATATCAAGCTTGGGCCCTGGGGTCTCTTGCATGGGGCCTAAGACCCAAGCAAAACAGGTGTTTAATTGAGCTAATTAGCACCCAATTAACTACTAGTACATCTAAGGAGAGGTCTAGGTCTCTACTTTTCTATAGTGTTGAGTATCTGAACCTTGTGAAGATCAGCAGCCCAGCTCTGTTCCTACAGGACTCTGTCTGCTCTGCCTTCCAGCTCAGTTTGAGAGTTCCTGAATTCCTGGATCCAGCTCCTGAGCCTGAGTCCTGGCTGCTGCTGAAGTCCTCCTGCTACAGTGGTGAGGGAGTTGCCATCCATGAGGTGNCCTGGAGCTTCATTCGCGAAGCTGAGCCATACAGATACATATATATATATATACACTTCATTTTCTTGTTATTATTTTCACTGAAGTAGTTTAAGTTTCATTTCCAATCCCCAAGTCTCTCTCTCTGTTAATTTCCCCTTTTCCTCCCTGGAGTGGGGAAAAGGAGATAATAGAGAATATCCTGTCCCAGGGTTGATGGTTGGCCCAGCCCCAACCCTTCACATGCATCTTGGCCTGATGGATTTGAAGGATTTTGGAATATTGTTAAAGTTCAAATTAATATACCTCTAAGAAATATTATTCCTGCTCACATCTAACTTTTCACAACAGATAATGAAGCTTTTATGTTTTGATGTTCTCTTTTCATCTGGGATGACACTCTATGCTTAACACCAAGAAATTTAAATGTGCTTTATTTAGATCCAAGTTTTTATGTTTAAAACATAAATATAGTGACAGTTTTTTTAACCACACTTCCTGGTAATCAGCACAAAGTTTGACTTGAAGCTATTCAACAAGATAACCCTGACAGGATTCAGTGAGACCCTTCCTAACAACAGATGCAATCTCATTGTCTAACACTATAGCATGGCAGGATTCTGGGGTCTTGACTTATGGTTTAGGCTGGCACACATTTTGTCTTGGGGAAAAGATGATGCTTATTGAGCTTGGAATAATGCAGAAACCAAACAAAACCAAGCCCAAAGGGTAAAAAGATGTGTGTGTGCCACCAGGAGACATAAATATTAGTGGTTTAGCAGAAAGAATTTCAGTTTCACTTTATGCAAATTCTTAGGTGAATCAGTTTAGTCTCCAGTACCAGACTAGTTAGTCTCCAGTAGTTGAGCAGATCAGTATCAGAAGTCTTGGTGAGTGGCTATCAGCAAGAGGTCTCCTTCCATGAGATAACAGCTTGCTAGGGGTTGGAAGGGACATCTGGGGATCATCCAGTCCATCCCCCCTGCTCCAGCAGGCGCACCCCCAGCAGCATCACCTGCAGGTGTCTTGGGAATCTCTCCACACAAGGAGACTCCCCAAGCTCTCTGGGCAGCCTGGGCCAGGGCTCTGCACCCTCACAACAAAAAACTTTCTCCAAGTGGAACCTGCTGGGTTCCAGTTTGTGCCCATTGACCCCTGGCCTGGCCCTGGGCACCACTGAGCAGAGTGTGGCCCCAGCCTCTTGCCCCCTGCACCCTTGAGCTCTTGCTCAGCATGGAGCAGCTCCCCTCTGGCTCTGCTCTGCTCCAGGCTCAGCAGCCCCAGGGCTCTCAGCCTTTCCTCCTGCCACACATGCTCCAGTGCCCTCAGCATCTTCCTAGCCTCTGCTGGACTCTCTGCAGTAGTTCCTTGTCTCTCTTGAAGTGGGGAGCCCAGAACTGGATCCAGGGCTCCAGCTGTGGCCTGACTGGTGCAGAGTAG
This sequence comes from Bucco capensis, assembly GCA_013396975.1. Classification (NCBI taxonomy): domain Eukaryota; kingdom Metazoa; phylum Chordata; class Aves; order Piciformes; family Bucconidae; genus Bucco; species Bucco capensis. The sequence goes on along the minus strand of VWZO01016863.1, from coordinate 23,769 downwards.
ATGAGAAGGATCTGACAAACCAAGCTGATTCTTAAACTAAGAGAGGGGCTGAGACAGTTGGGATTGTTCAGCCTGGAAAAGAGAAGGCTTCGAGGGGATCTTAGAGCAGTTTTCCAGTACCTAAAGGGGGATTATAAGACAGAAGGGGAGAGACTTTTTAAGCAGTCAGACTGTGCTAGGACAAGAGGGAATGGTTATAAGCTGAAGGAGGGGAAATTTAGATTAGAGATTATGAGGAAATTCTTTCCCCAGAGAGTGGTTAGGCACTGGCACAGGTTGCCCAGAGAGGTTGTGGCTGCTCCATCCCTGGCAGTGTTCAAGGCCAGGCTGGATGTGGCCCTGGGTGACCTGGGCTAGTGATTGGCATCCCTGCTCAGTGTGGGGAGGTTGGAACTAGATGATCTTTAGGGTCCCTTCCAACCTGCCCATTCTATGATGATTCTATGATATAGAATGATTAAAAAAGCCAAAGTGACTTAGGAACATCAAGTTTCCTTAGCTCTTATGGCAACAGATGGGTGGAGGGCAGATATTGGCCAAGGCTTTGCTCTTGGTGTCTTGGAGAATTGCAGATAGACCTTGCCCTCAGGAGACCTCCCCAAAACAATGAAAATGAACCAAAATATTCCTACTTTCATCATGAGGAAAGGTGTTTCAGGATATAATGAGAAACTTCCCAATGTCTCCAGTCAACCTGAATTAGGTAAAATGTCTATTGAAAAGTGTCCAGCAAGATAAAACTTCCACTTTTCATTTAAGAGCCATAAAGATTTGTATTAAAAAGAAAAGCCAAAGCTTCTAAACATTGAGATTCCTGCTACATTCAGCTGTTGAGGGGTTTGGGTTTGTTTGCCAGCATGATGCAGTAGAGCCAATGATGATACAAAACTTCATTATTACAAGCAGGTTAGAAAGACAGAGCTTGTTTATGAATAAATAATTCTGTGTCTATTCTGTGAGGTAGGGAAGGACACTTAGGACATTCAGGATGCTGTAAGCAGGATGTCTATGTGGCAGGAAAACAGATTTATGGTCAGGTAAATACAGGGAGTGTGTGTGGGGGGGAAGGGATATGTAGAATAGAAAGGATTAGTTGGGTTTGCATACACACAGAGGAGCCATAAGCATTGCATGCATTCACAGGTTAAAATTGAGTTTGAGTGCAATATCTTGAGCCATTTCCCCTAGTGGTGAGAAAAATCAAGGCCCAAATATTTTCTTATTGACAAAAGCCACTAATCTGCTGCTGTGCTGTTAACCTGAGAGAGGATACCAAACTCCACATTGCTTTGGTGGTTGCCTTAAACTTGGTTTCCACAAATCTTTTTCTTGGAAAAATGTATATTTGGGGCATGTTTGCTTTGATGGTCTGGAAGTAGCCAGAGTGTCTGTTGAAGTTCAGCATCACCCCAGGGTGATGCTCAGCTCTTTGCTGCCACCCTGTTATCAGAGGGAGATTGCTGGGAAGAGGAACATGCTATGTGTGTGTGTGGGGGGGAGGTTCTCTCCATAATATCCAGCTGGGAATAACCCAATTAACAACAAGTTTTCTGAAGTGCTTGCACCCATTTATCCCACCTGGGCAACACAGGAATGCTGTTGGAGCCCAACCCACNACTAGATGAGCTCCAGAGGTCCCTTCCAACCCAAACCATTCTAGGATTCTAGGATTCTATGTCCAGGAGCTGCTCTGCTCTCCCAGAAATAGTCTGAAGTTTCTCCTCCTCTCCTCGAGCAGTGCTGGGGGTCAGGCACACAAAGGTGCTGTCCCCTGATTGCAGCAAACATCACCATGTGTTGTGTGTTTGATGAATTAAAAGGATGCTGCCAACTTAATTACACTGTAACCCTTCAATAAAGGAAGGGCAGAGCTGATTAACTAGTGAATAATTGGGGGCTGATTGATGGCTTTCTCCCTCACTGCTAAAGGCTGTATATATAATTATTTTGCCTGTGGGCCTAATTTTGCCACTGTTAGCTTCCACTTTTGTCATCAGCTGTAATTTATGGATGGGGCCTGAAGCCTTAAAAAAAGGGCTGGAAAATGAAATAGCCCCAAATCCCCAGATATTGTCACCTGGAAATGGCCAGCAGGCAGCCTTCAACGTCAACATTTGCAGCCATTTAGCAGCATTAACACCTCATGCTTAGCTGGAAAATAATATTATCATTTGTCAACAACTATCATCATATAGATTTTTTTTTCTTCTGATGGGTAATGATGTTGCATCACTCACAGCAAGGATTTAATATATGTTTGAAATGCAAGATCAATTTATTGTGGCTGAATAGAAAATTCTTCTAGGAATGCACTTTGAGGGGAAATAAAAAGAGTAAGAGAAGGAAGATCTATGTCTTCATTGCACTGGTTAGAGAACCAGCATGGGAAGCACTAATGAAACCCAAAATCACTGCAAACTAAGATGGTTTGTGAAATACAGTTAGAAAAAAAATTATAGATGTTTTCTCTTTGAACTTTGAAAGCTGTTGCAGTTGCACTTTCAAAGAAAATATGGTTAATAAACTAGGAAACTTTTCTCCACTGTACTTCAATAAATAGCTGCTCTCCTTAGGGCCATGGGTTAGTGGCATGGCAGTGCTAGGCATGGTTGGACTGGATGAGCTTAGAGGTCTCTTCCAACCTTTGTGATTCTGTGATTGTGTTAAAGAACCTTGTGGGACACTTTTCCACCCACTATCCATCAGCAGCCTCTAGAGCTACCCTGGGCTGTGTGGGATCAGGACCTAACTCTGTATTTTAAATGGAAATAAGATTTCTCATGTTTTGGGTTGGTGGGTTGTTTTGGTTTGGTTTTTTTTTCAGAGAGACAAAAGCTCATCATTAATACCACAAAGTGATAGCAAAAGCCAATCTGTTTGGAAGGATTGAACTGCTCCAGTGGCAGAAGGAGAGATGCCCTGCAAAAGAAAGCTTATTTGGGGAAAACACAAAGAGTTTTCCTCCTAATAAAGTAAAACCAACTTAGATTCACTTTCTCTTTTTTTTAATTATTATTTTTTTCCCCTAGTAACCCATATTTAGCCATCTCAGAGAGGAGCCATCTCATTTCTAAGCCAAGATATACAAATCCTCTCTCTCCAATTTCCTTTGTTGTTTTGTTCTCCCGGAGCACTCCTCTCTCGCCTTATGAATCACATCAAGATTGGAAGAACCTTTCAGTCAAAGCTCAGTTGTAGTGTGCCAGTGGGCACTGGCTAAGAAAAAAGGAGAATTTTTTTTCACAACAACAACAACAACAACAAAAAAAAAGGATTAATAATAATAATAAAAAAAAGATTGATATTTGCCCTCTCTTTCTTATCTGCACTTGATTTATAAGTCAGTGCGAGTATGCAAGAGAAATAAAGGCAAAGACCTTGATGCCTCCCTGTGGAGAATATGCACCATTTGGATTGAAGGCATGAAAGAGGAGAAATTAATGGTAAGCTGTTCATCTGTCACTACTGCCAGCCTGATGGTTTTGCAGAGGAGGAGAGGACTGGCTGACATGCCCTCCAGTCAAGGGCACGGCTGCCCGCTGTTCTCCTATTATAAACACAGCGCTCGGGGCTTGCGCACCGATTGAAATTTAAATGATCCTCTGCTTTGCCTAGGCAAATCTTTACACAACTTGGATTTTCTTCGAGGAGGAACAGGCAGGATTTTGCTGGGCTTTCTGTGGGAGAAAAATAAGAAGTGAAGTGTGTCGTTTCTCCCCCCTCCCTATTGGGTCAAAACGTGTAGCCAGGCTCTTAAAATATCTCTGTGTTTTGAGAGCAGAGTGTAATGAGATATCGGCAGTGGAGATTTAGGCACAGGAGCAAGCAGATAAAGCTTTAGTTCTTCTCCTTTCTGGCACACAGGGAAAGATTAAAAAGTTCAAAATGGGAGTTGAATGGGGTGGGTTGGTTGTTTGGTTGTTTTTTTTCTATTAAAATGCTATAATACCAACCCCTGCTATCAGTGACAATATTAGGAACACATCTGGGGGATAAAGTGACACAAAATTTCATGTTTGTGCTAGATGACAAGGAAAATGTATGGATTTGGGGTTTTTGTTGTTGTTATTTCGTGTTTTGGCTTGGTGTTTTTTATTCAATGACTTATTTTCAGTGCTGAGCCAGAGCTCAGGAGGCTTTAGGGGAGAACCTCTATCTCTCTACAGCTCCCTGCAAGGAGGCTGGGGTGAGATGGGGGTAGGTCTTCTCTCCAGGTTTAACAGGGAGAGGACAAGAGGAAATGGCCTCAAGTTGTACCAGGGGAGGTTTAGATTGGATATAAGGAGGAATTTCTTCCCTGCAAGGGTTGTTCAGTCTTGTCCCAGGCTGCCCAGGGAGGTGCTGGAGTCACCATCCCTGCAGGGGTTTCAGAAACATCTAGCTGCTCTCCTTAGGGCCATGGGTTAGTGGCATGGGAGTGCTAGGGATGGTTGGACTGGATGAGCTTAGAGGTCTCTTCCAAATTTAGTGATTCTGTGATTTATCTGTGTTCCCTCTCACTGCTGGGGCAATATTTTTGGTCAGTACCTTGCACAATGCTTCACTGCTCTGCTGGAGTTTTGTGAGGTCACTGCCACCCCCACTAGCTGCCTGAAGCTCTCTTTGCTGAGCCCCAGCAGTGGGATGGGAAATTCTCTTTTTCATTAAAGAGAGGGAGTTCCTAGTCCACTGGTTTCAAATGATCTTGGGTTTTAGAAACCAGAAGCCAAAAAAAAAAAAAGAACAAAAAAAAAACCTCCCCAAAAAACCAAACAACCCCAACAACAAAAAAACAAACCACCAAAACCCAAAAAACTTGTCTCTTTCTATTTCTTACTTTTTCTTCACATCTCCTGAGTTTGGGGCTAACTTCCTTACTTGCTGAGGCTTGAGTCATGATCCCTGAAATCTTGCCTTGGGCATCAGGTTTCAATAAAATACTTGTGCTCAGGTGAACTCCTGTGTGCTCTTACCATGGCAAACTGGATGACTTGCATATCTCTTCTGAAAGAATCACAGTATCCCAGTATGTCAGGGGTTGGAAGGGCCCTAGAAAGATCATCTAGTGCAACCCCCCTGCCAGAGCAGGATCACCTAGACCAGCTCACACAGCAATGTGTCCAGGCAGCTCTGCAATGGCTCCAGACAAGGAGACTCCACAGCCTCCTGGGCAGCCTGGGCCAGTGCTCTGGCACCTGCACTGCAAACAAGTTCCTCCTCAGGTTAATACTAAACCTCCTGTGGTCCAGCTTGCTCCCATTCCCTCTTGTCCTACCATTGGATGCCATGGAGCAGAGCCTGGCTCTCTCCTCCTCACACTCACCCTTCACATATT
>VWZO01016863.1:1893-18382 GCA_013396975.1 Bucco capensis | reverse complement strand
CAGCTCCCTATCCTTGTGGAGCTGAGGGGCCCACAACTGGACCCAGCATTCCAGGGGAGGCCAAGGATGGCAGTTCTTCCACAAACCTGACAAAGACACATCCTAGAATGCTTTGGGTTGGAAGAGATATTTCAGGTCATCTAGTCCAAGCCCTGCACTGAGCAGACATCTGCAGCTAGAGCAGATTGTTCAGAGCCCCAAACAACCTGAACTGGGATGCTTCCAGGGACAGGACATTGGTGTAGGAGAGATGATTGACCAGGCAGGAGATGGTCCTCCAGGATTTCCAAGAAGGAATGGGCATCCTTGCTGCCAAGGTAATTGTCATCACCAAAATATCACACTTTGAGGTATGATCTCTTCTGCCTTCCTCCTGCCCTGCCTCTTGCTTTTGTGTTGGAGCCCCAAGGCTTTGCTCNCTTTGAGGTATGATCTCTTCTGCCTTCCTCCTACAGTGTTGTAGGAGGGGCTGCCCTGCCTCTTGCTTTTGTGTTGGGGCTCCAAGGCTTTGCTGTCCTGGGCTCCTTGTCCTGAGATTCACTTTCCTGTGCACCAGAATCAACCTTCTCCTTCACCTGTTGAGAAAATCCCTAGCAGGATGATTTCTAACAGGGAGTGATGAAGATTAAGATGTTCACAGTCTAATATTAGTCAGCTAGAGATATCATATGGTCATCAGGGCTGAGAATAATTCACCTTTCAGAAACTGAGAGATGCTTTTATCTGCCCCTGAAGCATCTCCTCTGCAGAGCTTGTGCTTGCCATGGCTACCCAGCACTCTGCATTCCAGCTCTGCCTGGACTTTTGGCAGACTTCANCTACAGTATTGGGTTTTGTTATGTGATGTACACCAAACTGTGGTCAAGTGTCCCCTCCTCCTCCTTCAGTAAGTCACATCTTCTCACACTCATAACTGGTTATTTCTCAATTGCCATTCTGTTCCTGGGCATTTCCTCATGGATTTTCCTCTGATGCTCTTGTCATGGTTCTTACAATTAACCACTCTTTGCTACTTGTGTGGATAACAATGGAGAAGTATCCTGTTATAGGGCAGAAGGTCTCCCCTGAGCCTCCTCTTCTCCAGGCTAACCAACCCCAATTCCCTCAGTTGCTCCTCACAACACTTGTGCTCTAAACCCTTCACCAGTTTTGTTGCTCTTCTTTGGATATGATCCAGCATCTTTTGGACACACTCCAGCAATCATTTTGCCTAGTTTTTACTATAATCATGTCTCAACAAAAGGTAATGTTCTCAATGTGCAGCCTGAAAGGCAACTGATGCTCCCACTTAGCATCCCCACTTAGTTGGGGATCTGCTCGATGCTCATCAATAGCTAAAGCATGAGGGCAAGAGGCTGGGGCCACACTCTGCTCAGTGGTGCCCAGGGCCAGGCCAAGGGGCAATGGGCACAAACTGGAACCCACCAGGTTCCATCTGAGCAGGAGGAGAAAGTTGTTTGTTGTGAGGGTGCAGAGCCCTGGCCCAGGCTGCCCAGAGAGCTTGGGGAGTCTCCTTGTGTGGAGAGATTGCAAAGGCACCTTGAGGTGATGCTGGGCAAGCTGCTGTGTACTTTAGCAGGGGAGTTGGACCAGATGAGGTCCCTTCCAACACTCACCAGTCTGGAATTCAGTGAAAACCACTCCTAGCAGCAGCAAGAAAATCTCAATATAAAGAGAAGTGAAAGCTAAATTGATTTCCTGTTCAGCTTCAGCTTGAAATCCTGCCGTTTCTTTACCTAAGGTGACCTAGTTATGAAAATACTTTGGAATTTTTGGCCAACTGCTTTTGTTCCTCTGGAATGAGAAATATGTTTCACCGGAAATCCGTTTTTTAATCTGAGGAAGGAAGGAGTTTAGTCAGAAAATGTTAAAGCAGTTTGAAGAGTGTGGTGAATATTCTCAGCGAATCCTTCCACGCGGCTAGGGAAGAGCTCGCTCAGCTTCCTAAACAGCAGTGAAATCACAGGATCAGAAAGCTTAGAAGAGACCTCTAAGCTCATCCAGTCCAAGCATCCCTAGCACTCCCATACCACTAACCCATGGCCCTAAGGAGAGCAGCTAGATGTTTCTTAAACCCCTCAAGAGTTGGTGACATTATCACTGCCTTGGGCAGCCTGGGCCAGGACTTAACAACCCTCCCCGTGAAGAAATTTCTTATATCCAACCATCACCTCATCATGTAGCAGAATTCAGGGGTTTGCTGTTCCTCTCTGTGGCCACAAGCACACCCAAACCTCATCACCAAATTTAACTGCAAGGGTAAATATGACCAAAATTATAACCCAAAAAAATCACTGCCAGATTTCTAACAGAAGGGGCCACTTATATTTTCTCTATTTGAGAATGTCTGGACTTGGTGTTTAGCTGCTTAATTTAGTCTATTTTTTTTTCTGGGTACTTGATTAAAACTTTAGGAAATAAATGCTTTTTTTTTTTCTTTTTAGTTTGAATTTTTACTTTATCCCTGAAATACAATTACAAATGACTTTTGATAACAAGTTAACAGGGAATACGTCAGGAAGCAGCTCAGAAGGAGCAGATTCAAAGCAAGAGAGGTGTTTAATTTCAATTTTCTTTGTGGTGGGAGAAATCTGTAGATTTTTCAAGCCATCATGCCATAGTTACTTTTATCAGCCAGGCCCTTTTGTTTTGCTCTGCCACCTAATTCTTTTGATGACAATGAGGCCACAGTTTCCCAGTGACTGATTTTGATTTGCATGTTATTGTCAGCCTTTTATATTTTATCATATCTCCACTTTGGGTTTTATGCAGATCCTCACATCAGAAGGCACCAGGGCAGCCTGAGCTAAACAGCTGGCTGGATTTGCATGAGAATGGATTGCCCTTTCTCCTGTGTTTGTTCTTGGGAAATTACAGTAGGTGAGGATCTGACTCAAATTTCCCAAACAAATAAAGATAAAAACTTCCCAGATATTAAACTGGGGAGTGTTAAACTGTATCGTTTTACATATAAAAAGGAAAGGATTAAATAGAATTAGGGCTGTTGAGCTGACTGAGGAGAAACAATACCAGCCAGGGTCTGAAAAGGGAAGATACAAAAGAACTGTGGTATCTTCAAGAGGGGTTTTTTTTCACTCCAAATGTTTTCCTTTCCCATGCTTGAAGGAAAAACACTAACACAAATACTTCCCTTATGGATTGAAGATATTTTTGCAAGGGAAAAGAAAAGCATAATCTGTTTTAAGCCCTTCTATATTTGATAGCATTCATGTGTTTGTACGTGGTTTGGAGACACAGCAGTTCACAGGAGCCCCTTAGCAGTGGATGCTCCTTACAGAATCACAGGAACATTAAGGTTGGAAAAGACCTCTAAGCTCATCAAGTCCAACCATCCCTAGCACTCCCATGCCACTAAACTCTGAAGTACCACATCTAAATGATCTTTTAACCCCTGCAGGGATGGTGACTCCAGCACTTCCCTGGGCAGCCTGGGCCAAGACTTAACAACCCTTTCAGAAAAGAAATTTCTCCTTATAGCTAATCTTAACTTACAACTCAGACTGGTGAAGTAAAGCAGCCAAGGTGTTAACAGGAGCCTAAGAAGCCCAGAAGACACTAAGAGGCCCATATTGGTTCCAAAAAGCCAAGTTCTACTAGGGGAGGGAAGATCTTTTATGAGACTGTCGGAGAGAGGTGGAAAAAAAGAACAAGCTTTGGGGCACACAAGAACTTGATAGTTGACAGATAACGAGCTTTGTAGATTGGAACAGAAAGGTATCAAAATAACACATGGCACCACTTGCAGTTGTCAACAGGCTTATAAATTATGTAGAGCCTGCATGCCCTTGTGTGCCTGCGAGCTTGTCCGTCTCTTCCCCCTTAGGCTGATGGAGCTTTTGAAAGATGTAACCCCTCCCTGCCAAGCTTACCTCTCTTCTGCCTTTACATCATCTCAGAAAGAAGAGCATGACTGTAACTTAGTTTAAAAAAAAGGTTGGAAAGAGTGGATCTTATGGTATCTAGCTATAGTATGGGAGTTAATTATTTTCACAGAGTCCCAGCATGGTAGAGGATGGAAGGGACCTCTGGGCATCATCTAGTCCAATCTCCCTGATAAAGCAGAGTCACCTCCAGGTGCGTTTGGAACTCTCTAGAGAAGCAAACTTCACAGCCTGCCTGGGCCAGGGCTCTGCACCCTCACACCAAACAACTTTCTCCTCCTGTTCAGATGGAACCTGCTGGCTTCCAGTGTGTGCCCATTGCCCCTTGGCCTGACCCTGGGCACCACTGAGCAGAGTGTGGCCCCAGCCTCTTGCCCCCTGCACCCTTGAGCTCTTGCTCAGCATGGAGCAGCTCCCCTCTGGCTCTGCTCTGCTCCAGGCTCAGCAGCCCCAGGGCTCTCAGCCTTTCCTCCTGCCACACATGCTCCAGTGCCCTCAGCATCTTCCTAGCCTCTGCTAGACTCTCTGCAGTAGCTCCTTGTCTCTCTTGACCTGGGGAGCCCAGAACTGGACCCAGGACTCCAGCTGTGGCCTCACTAGGGCAGAGTAGAGGGAAGGAGGACCTCCCTCGACCTGCTTAACATAGCCCAGGAGACCATTGGCCACAAGAGCACAGTTCTAGTTAATGATGAGCTTGTCCATTTTACACACAGCCTGTCCTGCTTTTGCCTTACAGCAGGAGCTTGAGTTACCACTAATGCCATACGCTTTCTAGAGTTAAACATCTAGGGCAAAGAGCTATCAGCTCCGTATTTCCTGGAGAAATGGTGACTGCTGGTCTTGTATGAGATAATGAAAGTTCATTCTGTCCTCTGATATGGTTGGAATTGGGTAGGTAGTGTCACAGCCACATGGTGCTGGGAAAGCAGCAGTGTTCTCAGGGAGCAGCACAGGAGCCCAGGCAATGCTTGTAGGGTGAAATATATTCTCACTTCTTAAAATTGTTATTTATTTTATGATTCAGACATCTCCCATAATCTTTGCTGAGCACACATGAGAAAATTTGGAGCACACTTTAAACCCTTTTCCTTTCTAGCACAGCAAAAATCACACATCCCTTTCATTGCACCTAAGCATTGATTAGCGAGTGATGCTCTACATAATTCATTAGCCTGGTGACATCTCTCGCCTTTGCTTGGTGCTGGTGTGAAACCTCACTGCTCAAACCCACCAAGCCTGTCCCTGTCAGCCAGCAGGTGCTGACACAGTTGGTGTAAAGCCCTAGAAGGTCAGTGGAAAAGACAGGACGTATGGATGCTTGCTGTTTGGAACACTTGAGTCTTCCGTCTGGCCGCAGGGGATGTGGATCTGCCATGGGATAGGTGTGTTAGTAGTGCTTTAATAGGGAAAATGGAGTTGCTGTTGCAGGGCAGCATGGCTGCAGTCCAAGAGACAGCAGCAGACAGCTAGATCCAAGTGAGTGCAGAAATTCCTAAATCAGTCTCCTATGAAGGTGAAATGGTTGTTTTGTGAATGCTGGGACTCAGCAGATGACTTAAAACCAGTTAAAAGGAGACCTAGTCCTGGAAAACTAAGGATATTCAGGAGTGTCTGGAGCACAAGTGTGATGAGGAGCAGCTGAGGGCACTGGGGTTGGTTAATCTGGAGAAGAGGAGGCTCAGAGGAGACCTTATCTCTACAACTCCCTGAAAGGAGGTTGGAGTGAGCTGTGGGTAGGTCTCTTCTTCAGGGTTAACAGTGAGAGGATGAGAGGAAATGGCCTCAAGTTGTAGCAGGGGAGGTTTAGATTTGATATAAGAAATTTCTTCCCTGCAAGGGTTGTTAAGTCTTGGCCCAGGCTGCCCAGGGAGGTGCTGGAGTCACCATCCCTGCAGGGGTTTAAGGAACATCTAGCTGCTCTCCTTAGGGCCATGGGTTAGTGGCATGGGAGTGCTAGGGATGCTCGGACTTGATCTTAGAGGTCTATTCCAACCTTATTGATTCTGTGATTCTGTAAGGAGCATGCTCCTTCAGATGGGGCAGGAGCCTTTCTGAAATGCAAGAGGCTGCTACAATAGCCTGATGGTCTTAGAATGATAGACTTGTTTTGAGTGGAGGAGACCTCTGGGATCATTGAGTGCAACCTTTAATTCTACACTGCAAGGTCACCACTAAAACCATGGCCCCAAGTAGCACATCATGTCTTGGGACAAGTGAGGACACATTCAGCCTTTGGGGAGCTGTGTGTTATGGATGTTGTGCCTGGTGGACTGGGCTTGGCTTGTCTATAGGCCTTTGGGGGTTTTTAGCTGTTTAAAAAACCTAACCAACACTGGTTTGTTTTGGGAAAGCCACACAGGGAACTGCTCCCACTTTGCTGAGCTCCTGGCAGGTCTGAAGGCACTGTTGAAAGATTGCACTTGCTAGGGACTCATCAGGAATGTTCCTAATTTCTTATTCAAGCCTCTGCCTGAAGGTAAGAAAATTGCCTGGTTTTGTTTTCAAAGTGGCAATGGCTTATGGTCTAGAAGCTGAGACAGGATGCTCTTGGATCAAACAGATGAACCCTTCACTTGGCTTTTGAGCAAAGAACATCAGGGACAAGTGTTTGCTGTCATTTGCACTTCACAGGAATTGTGTGGGATGTCATGCAGCCCTGGGCTTGTTTTGTAGTCATGCTTAGAGCTCCCCACAGTACCTGCTGAACTCCTTCAGAAGGCACCATTGCTAAGTCCTACCTGCCAAAGCCCCTGGACCTGCAGAGATGTGTTGAAGACCTTATGCAGAAGCTTCTCACACTTCACTATTTATAGAGGCATGGTGGGAGTAGAAGCAATGTTTGGCTTGTTATTGATTTCCTGTTGCTTTTTATTCTGTTCTGTCGTATTTCTGGATTTTTTCCCTGAAAACATGGTTTCTAAAGTCATTGCTAAAGATCACAACTGGATCTCCAAAGTTGTGTCAGCATTTTTGACACTTTTCCAAGGTTTTGCTGTTGTTAGAGTTGCAGAAACCATAGCCCTCACAGAGCTATGAAGGATTTGGATTGCAGGCATCCAGCCTGACAACAACTCAAATTACTTTGATGTTCCAATATGTTAAAATAATGCAGAAAACAAGACATTTTGGCCTTGGAACCTGACCTGGAAATGGTTTGCTGGAGGAAAGGGAGTATTTGACTTGGTTTTCATTTTAATGAAAAGGTACAAACTGTCTCAGATTTGGCTAAGTTTAGCACTTTGATTTTGTTGTTCTTGTTCTTGGGTTTTAATCTCAGCTCACAAGAGATTTCCTTCAGCACTTGGATGTGTTTGAATGAGCTCTTCCTGCCTGTGCTGTTCTAATCAAACTGGGCTGGCATGGCCACACAAAAACCAGCAACATGGGGAGAAAGCAATCCTACAGGCTTGGGCAAGAGAGGCTGCAAAGCTGCTTGGCACAAAAGGCCCTGGGGTGCTGGTCAGCAGCAGGTGAACATGAGCTAGCAGTGTGCTCAGGTGTNGTAGGACAAGAGGGAATGGGAGTAAGCTGGACCACAGGAGGTTTAGTATTAACAGGAGGAGGAACTTGTTTGCAGTGAGGGTGCCAGAGCACTGGCCCAGGCTGCCCAGGAGCCTGTGGAGTCTCCTTGTCTGGAGCCATTGCAGAGCTGCCTGGACACATTGCTGTGTGAGCTGGTCTAGGTGCTCCTGCTCTGGCAGGGGGGTTGCACTAGATGATCTTTCTAGGGCCCTTCCAACCCCCAACTTTCTGTGATACTGTGTGTGATTCTGTGAAAAATTTCTTCCCCCTGAGGGTTCTCAGGCATTGCCCCAGGCTGCCCAGGGAGCTTCGAGTCACCATCCCTGAAAGTGTGCAAAAAGCATGTGGATGTGGTGCTTGGGGACATGGTTTAGAGATGAGCATGGGAGTGTTATGTAGATGGTTGGACTGGATGATCTCAGAAGTCTCTTCTAACCATAGTGCTTCTGTGAAAGAGCTTGTGCATTGAGGGCCACCTTACACTTTCTAGCTCTGATTTTTGTCCCTGGATTGCTTTCTTTTTGCGAGCTGTCAGTGGATATATGCTACAGCTTCAGCATGATAAAGAGAAACAATGTGTAAGTGTAAAGAGTTGGATCTTCAGCTGCTGTCAAAGGTTTGTTTGAACTGTGTGAATTTACCCTTGGTGAGAGTCAGGTGCAGTATATGGGTCTACATTTTGCAGCAAATATTACCCAGCTTCTGTTCTAAAGCCCCATTTTTACACTGTCTTTGTGATGTGACTTCTTGCCTAAATCCATGGATATAAATAAAGGTGAAACCTCATTGCCATCTTTACAGAGTCTGGTGAATCAGCACTATTTCAGTACAAAAAAAAAGGTAAATCTCCTTGACCTGCCACAAAAAAACATCCATGGCAAAACCCATGCACCCACAGCAGCTCCCAGCCATTCTCATTGCAGGAGATGGATAGATCTTGGCTCAAGTCCCCATTCCTCTAGGACAACCTCAATTCAAGTAACCTTCTGTCAACCTTTTTGATGTTTTCTTTGTGCAACTCAATGTTTCCTGTGGTTTCATTGATCTAAGGGTGTTCCAGGAATTCTCTGGGCTCAACAAGGCTCCCAGGGCAGTGCTGGAGTCAATATCCCTGGAGGTGTTCAAAAAAACAGGTAGATGTGGCACTTAGTGACATGGTTTAGTGGCATGGTGGCAATAGGTTGATGATTGGACTTCATGATCCTAGANTGGCAGAATCACCTCTCTGGCTCTGCTGGCCACGCTTCTCTTGCTGCAGCCCAGGATGCCATTGTGCTTCTGGGCTGCCAGCGTGCACTGTTTGCTCATGGCCAGCTTCTCAGCCACCAGCACCCCAAGGCCTTCTAACCCTAATGATTCTATGATTCAATACTTTCAGATTATCCATCTTTTCCTCAAACAGCCAGAATCTGCTGCTTGATTGGGCTGACAGTGTCTTCAGCATCAGCAGGTAGGCAATGGGGCTGGGAGGTGGCACCTCCAAAGTGTAGAGACTCTCAAGTCTATCTTTAGAGTTTGTTATGGTGTGATCAATTCCCATGTCCACCCACATTATGGATGCCCAAACACAGCTCACACAAGCTGCCTTTTCTCACTGTTTTCCCAATATAATAGAGGAAAGAAGGGTCTCCATAACCCTGGACCTCTAAGCAGTTGTTTGGTGAAGCAGGGTTGTGTTTTTAAAGCCTTTTCCCTGTGCTGAAAGGACACTGAGAATGGCTCCACATGTTGCTTAAATTTCAACTCAGAAAAGCCAAATGTGGCTCTTTTATGTCAACATTTTATATCCCCTTAGGTTTCATGTTCTACTCCTGTGCAAAGTTCCTGGGTGTTATTGATAACATGGAACTGGACTTGGTGGATTTTAATGTCTTTTTTTTTTTTTTTTTTCATGTTTATAGGGAACATTTTGAAGCAGCAATTAAAATAATTAAGGAGGGTGAAGAAATCTTTAGCATGCAACAAAGATTTCTGCAAAATGTTAATTTCTGTCAAATAAGTGAATATATGCACAGATGCCTCCTGACAGAGGCTGTGATTTCTGAGTGCTTTGCATGCCAAATAACTTGTTTACCCCCTCAATGTTTGCCAAGTTTACTGTCAATTTACAAATAATTTCCATTTTGCTGTTTATTCTGCTGCCTTTTGATGGATATGTCTTCCAGACTTTTATCTTGCATGTAGACAAACTAATTAATATTTTCCCTTCAGGCAAATATTTTTTTCTTAGATCTAAATGTGGGTTAGATTCTTCTTCGTTTCCATATGCTTTGTTCTGTCAATCATTTCCCTTCTCTGTTACTAAAAATGTACCTTTGTGGATGTCATTTCTCATGTTTTACAGATTTATTTCCCCCACATCTATATGGGAATGTGTGTACAGAGAGAGACATATTTGTTATATATGTGTTCACGTATGTTTAAGCAGAGAGAGGGGAAAATACCAACTTTGTGTTCAGATTTGGCTTTGAAGACTGAATGAAAAATCCCTTTTTGCCTTGCCTGTTGCTGCCTTTTCCCAGGCTTGACCTCACAGTTTGTGCTTCCTGCTGCCCATATGGCACACGCAACGCTGAGCACATCTCTTCTGCAGTGTCAGCCCTGGGTCCTGCACGTCTTTTTGACCTAGTCCAGCCCTACTAGCCACATAGAAAATATTTGGTATATCCCATTTCCACCCTCCTACAGTCATCCCAGCACAGACCACAGCAGGATGATCCTTGTGAGATGAGCAAGATGATGCAGAAGTGGTCTTGAACCATCACAACTCTCTGTGAGGGATGCTTCACTCCGGACTGGGCTCGCCAAGCTCTGCCAACCTTGGTGCCAAAAATGCATTAGTGAAGCCCCAGGGATATGAGGATAGCACAAGAGGAACCAGCCTCAAGTTGCACCAGGAGAGCTTTAGATTGGACATTAGGAAAAATATTTTCCCTGCAAGAGTGGTTAGACATTGGCCCAGGCTGCCCAGGGCAGTGCTGGAGTCCCCAGCCCTGGAGGGGTTTAACAGCCATGGAGATGTGGTGCTGAGGGACATGTTTTGTGGTGACCTGGCAGCGCTGGGTTGACAGCTGGACTCCTTCAGCTTTAAGGTCTCTTCAACCAAAATGATCCTACTACTCTCTGACACTTTTCATCAAACATCTAGGTAGGTTTAAGGATCTCTGAGAGCTAAATGTTGTCGTACTCAAGAAAGAGGATTTCCACAGGGTGTTCTGCAGCTTCCACAGAGCTTTCAGGAGGTAACTGGAAGACACAGGGTGGGATTGAAAAAAAAAAACCAAACAAACCCAAAACCATTAAAAAATATTATTTATTGGATATTTATTATTTAGTTATCGAATGGTTGTATGGTAACCACATTCTGCTGCAAAAAAACACAGGTGGTCACTGAGCCCACAGATGTTGTGAACAGATTCTTGCAACTTCCCAGTCATAAAAATATCTCTGGGAGAAAAAAAATAAAAAAAGAAACACACAAAAAATTCCCCTCAAAGCCTCTCAACGACTCTGTTTACAGAAGGCTTGGTATTTCCTATCTCTGGAAAGCTTCTGGTGGTAGCTCCATATGTCGCAGCGAGTCTGACAAGCTCTCTTCTGAACTGTTTGCAGGTTGCAGTCTGTCTGGAAGGGCTGGGTGCTGCTGCCTTCAGGTTTTCAGACCCTACGTTATGGGCATGATTATCTTGTTCACTTTGCAGGCGTAGCAAAGCAGAGCTGGGGATTTAGCAGGAGTGGAAGAAACTTCCTAATTAGGCCCAGTAGAGAGAGGAAAATCTCAGCCAGGACCTTAGGTTGGTTATTACTGGTTCTGTTTTAAGTGTGTGTCTGTAATGTTCTGCCTTTCTGCTTCTGTTGGTATCGTCGCAGTCGACAGGACTGGGAGATTGAGAAAAAGGAAATATATTCTCTTCACACATCCTCCAAAAGCTGTCGAGAAAGGAGGAAAAATTAAACAAGGACAAAAACTCACAGGGAAGTGAAGCTGTTTCCTTTGAGCTGCCTTATTAACCAGTCAAGTACTTGACTGCCACTGTCAGCTCAATTTCTTTAGAAGGAAGAGTGGCATGCTGAAAAATACAAATTCACCGCCTGCACAAGTTAATGAGGCCCTTCAGCAATGTTCATTGAGAGGGTAAATTCATCATCACACAGTGCTACAAAACCATAAATGGGATGTGCATACAGGAAATCATCCACTATTAGGAATTTGCCAGACATGGAAAGAGAAAAAAAGAAGCCATTGATAAGCAGAAAACTCATCTCAACCGCTCGGTGCCTGATGGGTGTGAAGCACATGAGTAATGCCAGATAGGGCCATGATGAGAACTTATTAAGGTGAATTGAGGTAGCTCATCAAGTACATTTTGCTCCTCTTTGTTCATGTTTTATGGACTCTCTCAGCTGCCTCCCATACATTTGCCAGTGTTGGGTTAGAGCAAGTTTGCTGTGTAAGGACTACCGTCAAGATAAAGGGACAAATGTCTCCAGATACCTCCCTTTTCTGCACATACTCAAATGTGCTGATGCCTTTCATTGATTTTCAGTTGCATTTGCAAGCAAATTTGCATTT
Organism: Bucco capensis; assembly: GCA_013396975.1. Lineage (NCBI taxonomy): Eukaryota > Metazoa > Chordata > Aves > Piciformes > Bucconidae > Bucco > Bucco capensis. The sequence continues at coordinate 6,385 of VWZO01016863.1, read as the reverse complement.
GCCTCAAGTTGCACTAGAAGAGGTTTGGATTGGATATTAGGAAAAAATTCTTGCCTGAAAGAGTGCTTAGGCATTGACCCAGGCTGCCCAGGGCACTGCTGGACTCACCAGCCCTGCAGGGCATCAAAAAACATAGAGATGTGGCACTTAGTGACATGATTTAGTAGCATGGTGGTGATAGGTTGACAGTTGGGCTTGATGATCTTAGAGGTCTCTTCCAAACTTAATGCTTCTGTGATACCTTTACAGACATCAAATTATTTTATAGATTTTATAGTACACCAGGAGTGGACAATGATAAAAAATGGCAATACCCCAGAAGAATTGTATTGTGGTGACTTCCTGATCTTATAGGTAATTATTGAGCTATTTTGCAGTGGGAATCAGAATCATTAAGGTTGGAAGAGACCTATAAACTCATCCAGTCCAAGCATCCCTAGCACTCCCATGCCACTAACCCATGGCCCTAAGGAGAGCAGCTAGATGTTTCTTAAACCCCTGCAGGGATGGTGACTCCAGCACCTCCCTGGGCAGCCTGGGCCAAGACTGAACAACCCTTGCAGGGAAGCATCCATATCATATCCATATCAATCCAGAAGTCTCTCTACAGTGCAATGCATTCTGTGTTCCAACCCTTGTTGTATAGCATCACCTTAAAAATCTCTGGGACCATTAGGCCAGCACTTCAGTGTGATTTGTCTGTTGGCTTGCTGCCATCATCCTGTTTCAGGGAATAAATAGGAAAATTAATAGAAAAAGGAATAACTTGCATGCTGGTCATAAAATGATCGACTTCTTGAAGAGAAGAGGTGTACAAACTTGTTAAAATCTTGAAGACCTTGTTCTCTGATGTACAGGACACCAGCAAATGAGATGAACAACTCTAGAAAATAAAGCAGACTGGTATGAGAAGGCTTTGAAACACCTACATCCATCTTCCGTGGTTTTGATTCCAGATATGTGGAGATCTGAGGATAAACTACATTGGGTTAGTCCCTGAAAAGTGTCTGGAAAAAGAGAATCACTACCCCAGCTCCATACTGGCCTGACTCCTTACTTATTGCTGCAGAACCACAGGTGACTGGAGACCAACAAACAACCACCAGCAGAGGAATGGGAGAAGATGCAAGTTCTGGTATCCCTCTTCTCACAGTGTCTTTGGTTTCACACATGAAGATAAGGTCAAGGGCATCAACTCTGGTCTTCTCTTGCAGGAGATCTGCTTTCAGGCATCAACTTGCCACAAGGGTTAGTTCAGAACTTGTTCCAAGCCATGGAAACCCTGAAGCCCAAGTGTCCTTGTCCCATTGTCACCTGTTCCCCTCTGCTGCCAGGTGTTTGTGTCATCAGCTGCACAAAGCATTGGGCAGAGGAGCAGAAGCCTAAGCAAACATGTGTCCTGTTTGTAAACAGCAATAATGTTGTTGACTGGCAGGTAAGTAGGAATAACTGAGCNCTTCCTACCCAAACCTTTCTAGGATTCTATGATTTCTCTTGTTTTGCCTTCACACCCCTGTGGTAGCTCCTCTGTGCTGCTCCTGTCCCCTCTCCTGGAAGCGAAGTCCCTAGGGGCAGTTTTTGTGAGCCACTCCAGTGTCTTTTTTGCACATGTGTGTGTGCCTCTCATATCACACAATCATTAAGGTTGGAAGAGACCTCTAAGATCATCAGTGCTGCAAACTATTCCAAAGCTGACAGGTCAGAGAGATGCTCTTTGGTCCTCTTTTGCTTCTCCCCTCTCCTCTTTTCGTCCTCCCTCGCCCCATCTGACTATCCCCTGGCCCTGGTTGCCCCACTCTTCTGAACCCATTTTCCTCTCAACTCCTGCCAAAGTCCACAAGGATGATCTCCAAAGGGATCTCCAAGCTTGGCTTCTGAAAATGTGGTTGTCAAATCAATCTGGAGTGCTGCTTGCTTAATGCACTGTGGACTGTAAGAGATGAAACAGAGTTAGAAGCTTTTGTTCCCTGTGCCTGCTCCTCAAATCCCTAGCTGATAATTGCTAACAATAGATGAAAATGTGTTTGGTGTATATCATAAGAAGGAATCTTATGGAAACATTAGGCAGCCCTATTATTGCAGGGCTCTTGTAAATACTGTTTTGTAAGAAGAACCTATCTGAGATGATGTAAAACTTAATATTCCTATTAACAAGATATACTAGACCATTTCCAATTCCTATCAGTGGAAATGCATTTGAAATTACAAAGTGCTCCTATTTTATCTGAGCCAGTGCTCTGATTCAGATGCCTCCTCTTTAATCCTATTTTCAGTCAAAGTTTCACCATTCCCATCTTCTTTTTTCTCCTTCTATGTAATATTTTCCAAATGTAATCAGAGCTCGTTAGCATCTACCCAACCACCTTTGGCTGAATGGGAATATTAATAATCCCAGCTATTGATGTCTTTATGTTCCAATGTGATTTATTGAGCAAGTGGCACCTAATCTGTGGGGAAAATACCTAGAGATAACACCTTGAGATGATTAATTGTGTTTACAGTGCATTCCTGTAATAATTGTTTACAAGGAAATTTATGCATGAGTTGCTGCCCCAGTTCAAAAGAATAACTCATCAGATTGTCAAGCTCTCTGCTCTGGAGTATTCCAGCTAATTGCTATCTTTGCTAGTTGAGCATCATAAATCCTTCTTCTGCAGAGCTGAGAGCAGGATTTTGGGGATCATGCATTGCCATGCAAGGAAAATCTTTTCATCCCTGGGAACAGCAGTTTCCTCATGCAGGAAATAACAAGCAAAAGCCCAAGCCCAGCTAAGGAAGAGGATGCTATCTGCACAAGATTGTCACAAGCAGCAGCCCAGTGGCATTGGATGTCACTTCTAATGAGCTTATACAATCATGTATTAAAATCTGTGTTGGCTAAAGCTGCCACTAATGCTATAATAACATCTGAGGATGGAGACTTAGTCTTCTGTATTTAAAACCCACTGAATTCCCAGTTCTGCTGCTCTCTGCTTTTGTCTTGCTTTCTCCTTGAGAGGAGCTGCAGGCTAGGGCTGGTAGGCTGAGTTGGGGAGTGCTTCCTCTGCAGCCATCTGTGCTTCTTGCTGAGCTAATAACAATTACACTACTAGCCTCCCTTTTGGAATGAAATCCACCCTCAGAAATCCAGAAACACCCTTTTCTCCTTCCAACCTTTTGGGTTTGATTATTCCATATCTAACTTTGCTGCAGTTGCAGGAGTCTTATTCCTGCACTAGGTTGCCAGGAAGTAGTTGATAATGTTTAATAATTCCTGATTACATTCCTGTTCCAGTCCATGATCATGATTATACAAATGTTTCTGGTGCTATTTTTCAGTACAAATCCTTCTTTTCAGGTTTGGGGTTTTTTTTCCTTCCTTGTTGACAGTGTATTGGTCAGGACACAAGAGAAACCAACCTATTTGCTAGTTTAATTAAAGATGTCAGTAAAATCCTCAAGGTTTTGCCTGGGAAGGAGCAGATTTACTTGCTGCTTTTATGCACACTGTGGGATTTAAACATTTTGAGAATTGCTTTGGTGATTTTTCCCAGGAGATAAAGGCATGGATTAAGTGAAGAAGTTTCTGACTATAATTGGTCTGGTTTAAACACTTAAAAATAACTTTAAGAAATAAGAAAACACAAAACAGGTTTTCAAGTAGGGATTTAACTTTTTTTTCCCCCTCTCCTCAGCTATGTGTTTATTCCAGCTTTGGTGTCTCTTTGTGAGCTAGCAAAGTGTCAAAGTGTGCTGCATCTGAGGTGGGACAGATGTACTTTGGCTGCTCAGAACAGTGGTCCAGGCAGAGGACAGATGTCTGAAAGAGAAGAAACAAAGGGACTAAATCTGAAGGAGCAGCAGGGGAAAAGAAAAAAGGAGATGAGAAGGGGGGGACAAGAGTCTTTCAGTTTTTGGATAGGTTATTTGCTCTTTTCAGACAAAGTGGGCTGTGTGTGCTTTAGACCTTGTGCATGTTTCCAAGTAGCCCAGCAAGGCTCTGTCAGAGGAAAGCTCCCACCACCTGTTGCTGAGGTGTTGCTGGCACTTGGCTGCTGCTTCTCTCTGCTGGCACCTTGAAGGCTTGATCCACCTGGGGCAGAGCTGGAAAGCTGCTCTGTCTGTTCTCCTCTTCTTGCTTCCTGCCTTTGTCTCAGCTAGGTGAGTGGCCAACAGCAAGGAATTGCTGCCAAATACAATCATAGAATCCTAGAACAGTTCCAGCTGGAAGAGACCTTGAAGATCATCAGTGCAGCCTTTGTCCTAGCCCTAGCAACCTGCTAAATGATGCTCCCCAAGGCAACATCTCCCCGTCTCTTCAAAACCTCCAGGGATGGGGACTCCAGCACCTCCCTGGGCAGCCTGTTCCAATGGCTCACAACCCTTGCAGCAAAGAAATTCCTCCTAATGTCTAGCCTGAACCTCCCCTGGGGCAATTTCCATCCATTTCCCCTTGTCCTATCACTCTCCACCAGGGAGAACAGAGCAGTCCCTGCCTCTCTACAACCTCCCT
>VWZO01016862.1:0-33170 GCA_013396975.1 Bucco capensis | reverse complement strand
TCCTACTCAATGACATGAACTGTCCATAACCCATTTTTTTTAAGTATAAAAGCACAGATAATTCCCTGTGCATTTCTCTCCAACAGAGCTAAACCTCTGACAGAACTGCCTGCCCTCATGCAGACTGGCAATCCTGCCATAGATCTCGCCGCCTTCTTAGAAAGCACAGGATCATTCCCTAGCCAGTGCTTTTTTTTCCATCAAAACTTAACTAGCTGCATTTCAGCTTCACTGAACCCATAGCCTCACCAGATTTGTGCTTTCCCCAGAAGCCTAGAGAGATCTCTAAATTTCACAGAGTGCTTGGAAATTGGACAAATGTGGGTGAATTCAGACAAAATAATGAAGTGGTTCCAAAGCAGCATTTTTTCCCCCGAGTATTAACTACAGCAGCTACTATTCAGCGCAAACAGTAGGACCTCAGGCAGAGCCCAAGGAGAACCTTTCTGTGATTCCCTCTTGGCCTCCTAGTGCAACTGGAGAAGCTGAGGATGGCAGATTGACTTCAGAGGAATTACATTTTTTCCAAGTTGCACACAGATGTTTATTGACTCAGTGACTGTTCAAGGGGTATGAGCTAAAGCCTTTTGAACTGTGAAGGGAATAAACACTGGATTAGAGAAGGGAGTTACTTAGTATTTACATAATCATCTTTCAAATAAATTTAAAGTTGAAGATCCTTTGATGCAAAGTGGCAAGGAACTGGGGGGCAGTGCAGAGCCAGAGGAGAAAGCTGGTGCTGATACTGATGTAATGTGCTGGGTGGCTGTAGTGGCCAGCCATGGTGCAGGGGAGTGTGACAGAAGTAAAAGACCAAAGTAGTAGGAAGCTACGTCAAGAAAAAGAATTCAGACAGCATGTCAGTAATTGCACACAGATCCAGGAAATTAATGTGTTGCCTGCTTTCTTTCTTGTTTACATTTAAAACGTCAAGATACTGAAAGATATTAGTAGGAATTCAGCAGATGGTTGACTTACTCAGATAAGTGCTTAGTCTTAGAATATTTTAATGAACCTTAAAGTGCTTTCAAAGATTTCATTTAGACTAAGCAAATTAAAAAAACAAACCAACAACAAAAAACTAACAACAAGAACAAAACCAACCAAAAATACCTCTGTCAGTCAGAGCAGTTGTTGATTCTGCATGTACAATACTGTGAAGTAATCCGTGGATCTTCTTCTTGGAAATGTGCAAGTGCCAAATAGTAGCCTGTAATAATGTCTTGATTTCCTTGATACTGACATCATCACCTAATGCAACTGAAATCATGTTGAAATCAATGAGCACTGAGCATCTACAGCAGGAGATGCGGCAGGATCTGAGCCTGTGAAACAGCAAAGTCTGATGTGAAGTAGTTCCTTTCAGTTAGAGGTGTGACAGTTTTATAGTATTCAAAAATATTGCAGAGAGAAAAATTAGGAAAAAAAATGATTAAATTCAGCTGTTGTATTGGAATAAATCCTTTTCAAATTGTGAACCACATTTGATTATCACTTACTATGCAGTGTTACCATTAACTCCATGGAATGTGCTTAGGTTTCAGCTCCAAGAGATGACCAAGCCTAGCTTGCAAGCAGAATGTTAATTATTTACACTTCCTACCTGAGCAGAGTGATTAGTTTCTGGTGAAACATTATACTAATAGCTGTGCTATGTTTTCATCCAGAGATCTCCAAGAACTAAACAAACACTGAATTAACTTTTGCTATGTGGAGCATTAAGTAAAAATTAATTTTTAATGCAATTCAATTTAAAGATTAAATGAAGAGCTAAAGTGAAAGGCCTGCAATGTTGTTAGCTGGCTTGCAGTTCCAGTGCTTGTGCTATTCTTTTCTGACTGGCTCACGCAGAAGCTGCAAGAGTGTACACAAATTGGGTGGTTTTGTCCACTGTCAGTTACATATTTATTTGAACTCATATTAGTGCTTTTTCCCTGTGGGGATTACTCAGTTTTATTGACTTGAGAAATGGCCATTAATTAAAGGTAGCCAACATGAGACTGATTTTTCAGAATGCCATCAGTTTCAACCTGACTTAGGAGAGTGTGGCAACACTGGAAAACAGGCTATTAGGTACAGAACACCCAAAAGTCACAGCACCTAAACTTCAATCTGTGGGAGTTCTGTTAATTGGAGTTACATAGGATTTTGGACTAGGTGAACATAACAAACCATACTGACTTGAAAACCTATGGAAAGTAGACACTTGTTTGAAAGTATTAATGTAGTAATTATAACAAAGATGAAAAACTCCAGTTGTGTGAAGCCATTTAAAACTAATTTACTATGTTCCTTACAGTTACAATCTTTAAGTCTGATCATTATATATATATATTTAAAATACAGCTTTAATAATATGGTCTTTCAATTTCAGATTTCGTACAGCCATGCCATCCATGCTTCAGGGTTCTTCATTGCTTTTTTTGCCTCCCTTGTATTGACATGTGCTGTTTTGTTGATTGTTTACCAAACCCAAATACTAAAAGGGAGTTTCCATAGTAAAAACCAGGTGAGTCATACTGTCTGGAGTGGTACTTTATTTAAATCTTTTCGTTGGCCATATCTGATGATATAGTTTGCTAACTAATGCTTATTATCTAAAGAGTTTTTGAAGATAAATAAAAAGCCACCAACTGATGTATTGGATTTGCAGTTAAAGTAATCTCTACAACCTCTAATCTTGAGCATGATCAGATTTAGAGGGAAGTATAAGAAGGATAATATGACAGAAAATCTTGCTGTTAGTACCTGAATGTTAGCTTCAGACTGGAGGGAGATTACCCTTTGGCTATTAGATTCTATTCATATTCCTACCTTCCTCCTCTCCTGTTCATCCCTCAAAATGTCTGTGGGTTATAAGCAGTTACCCAGGGAATAGACAGCAGACTTTGGTCCAAATTGTATTTCTGATTATCAGGAATAGGTATTTGAATTTAAGTCTCTTAGTTCCTTGGATGGGCCTTAATCTCTTGAGTGATTGAGCAAGAGTCGAGTTTGGGGATGGAGCATTTCCAGTGTTATTTACTCAAGCTGAGAGAGAAAATAGAGAATCTGATAAATATTCATCAAGTTGGCCCAAGTTCCAGACCTTGCTTCTGTGGATTTTTTATGTATTTGTGTAAAGTGGAGCAACTTCAGTGGGAGGGAGCTAGAGACCTCAATCAAAATATTACAGTGATTGGAGTAGTCCTCTAAGAGAGGTGTGTTTAGAGGTTTGAACCCCTCTCAGACAGCAGTGAATCTCCCATCCCTCTGAACTGACCAGAGGAGCTCACAAGTCAATTTCAGCCTTACTTTCTGCAGTTAAAAATTACCCCATCAACAATTTTTATTTCTTTTAGGCCTGTAAAAGTAATCACTTTAAATGAAATGGATATGCCCTGCTTCTTTTTTACAGATAAAACTGTGATAATGAAATCATAAAAAAATGGCTTATTTGGTCCTAGCATCTCTTATAGTGGGGTTTATATATAGCAATCTTGTTAGCCCTTAGTCTCAAGTGAGTCTAGTTGTTCACCTCACAATACCATGGTCTTGCCATTTATAACTTGTATTATACCATGGTAATTTAAAAAGACTTGGCCTGGAAACTTTAAACTGTAAGATAACCTCCTAGGAGGCTTTCAGAACCCTACTGAAGTCAATGTAGAGTCTTCTGCCCTCTCCATTCATTTCTTCATTTGTATTCCAGATCAGTTATGTAAAAAAAGTTCAACCTGAAACAAAAAGAGTGTATTTGATTTCAGATACATACTTGAATTGCACAGTCTTCTCACCCAGAGTTGACTGCAGTAAAATTAGAGCAGGTGCTCAGTGTAAATTGATTTAATAATCTGAAGCTTACTCTTTTATTTTTTTTTTTATTAAAGGAGTTACAGCATGAACTTGTCCAAAATCATAAATTGGAGCATTCTCAGTTTAATTCAGGAGATCTCTTTAGTGAAGATACAATTATGAATGACCAAATCATCGATATTCTGTCCTTTGAAGAATATGGGAACATGCTTCAGGCTTTAGAAGAGTAAGAATTCGTTACTATTACATTACACTTCTAACATTTATCATCAACCAAACCTTTCAATGTATTTTATGTATCTGCCCTTTAATTTTTTTCATAGTGACTGTTTATGCATATGACTGCACTACTTTAGGTTTTTGAACTGTGTCAAATAACCATCTGTGGGAACTGAAAATTGTCATATTTCATATTACTTCACCTATATAAGTCACAACTCCCTCTAGGCCTTAGGCGTGCAAGTTTTCCAGTCCAACTGAACATCTGGTTTTGCCTCTTTATGGTTCATTAAGTAAAGGGAAACTTTTCTGTGTACAAGAAGATTTTGAAAGAGTATGTTCTACTATTGCTTTCAAAAGTGTGGCTTTCGTACTAAAAACGAGAGCCCCTCTTGGGTGCCAGTGTTGATGTTTAGCAGCATATTCTGGAAGCACCTGGGTCAGGGTCTGAGGAGTGACAGTTTGTAGCGCTGCCAGAAATACCACATGGTTAAATGTGGAGGAACCACTGGATGATGCAAAGAAACTCTCCTGATGTTGTTGAAACTCCAGTCAGGATTATTTGACAGAAATGTGCTGCTGAAAAAGGTCATCTGTTAGTCAGCTGAATTTGATAAAAAGGTCTGGTGTGCGGACAGGTGGATTTTGGTTTTTCACTCTTACCATTAACTACTGGTAAGTCAGGTTACAGGCAGAATTATGCAACTATAAAATGTGTAGAAGCTGAAAAGGAAGAATTGTAGGACCATGGAAGTAATGGAAGTTTCTTAAAGAGTAACTAACAGCATTATTTTTCCTTAATTTCCTTGATAATTGGGATACTTACCTCTGTAAATTGCATATTGCTCCTTGCTTTTATAACTATATAGCTACTCAGGCTTTGAGATGTCTTACCCTGAAAACCGTTATGTGAATATTAAGAAAAGCAGGATCAAGCATTTTTTAACTTGCTTTAGTATTAATTTATTTCAAGGATAGTGAGTAGCTAGTTTAAAAAAAAAAAAAAAAAAAGGACAATTTTTACGGTTTAGATACATTATGGTTTAGAAAGTTAAATATTCTTGCAAATCTTTGGATAGGATTATTTTTGTAACTGGATTATTTCTAAACCCATAAAATAGGATTCATTTCTTAGTTTGAGTATATATCCAGGGGCTAAAGTTTTTAATAGTCTTATGTGGTTAGCACAAATGTCTCTCTTGCTTCTCCTTTCCTCACAGTTTCTATTTTCTCTGTCTCTAAGGAGGCAGAGCATTGCAGTAGAAAAAAATAGATGCCCATTAGCAAACAGCCACTAACGTTCACCTTATGAATTACCTTTTCTGTCTTTTGAGATGAGGATGGTAGCTGGACCACAAAGGCATCCATATTTATAGTGGTTCCTGCTATGAAAGATGCTTGATAGGGTGACAGACCCTATTGTAAGGGGCTCAAATCAGCCTCTACCTGTTAGCAATGAGTACTTCCTTATCCCTATTTAGATTATCCCAATTCTTCTCATTTCTTGTGGTTTTAAACTGGACCTTCTGATGCATTTTACTGTTAGGAAGTGACACACAGATGCACTCACCATTTTTTTTCCTGTTCTTTCCCTGTTTTTATTGGTATACATTGAATATGTGTATTCAGTTTCAACATACCTCTTCCTCTCTTGTCTTACTAATGATGCAGTTGTCTGCAGATCTTTGCAATGTGAACTCCTACACCAAGTTGCCCTGAGTTCTCTTTTCTACTCAAGGATGAAAAAAGGGGATCTCAAGGATATGATTAGTCTCATTCTAAAGTAGACTTCCAAAAAAGATGAATCATATGTCTGCTGTGCCCACTGACCCTAGAGCTTGGAACACGGGCTGGTTGGCTCAGCTGTAGGGGTCTGGAGGCAACTGAGATAAATCCCAGTCTTGCAGACTGGTTAGTAAAAAAGTCTACAGCATTACTCTTAACACCTGTATTGGATATATGCAATATTGTTTCTGCTTTCTTCAGTAGCTATGGTACACCACTTACTGTATCTTACTTTGTTAAAACTTCTGTATGCTATTTAGCTTAGAATGCTTCTCTTGATGTTGATCTCTTATTCATTCTGCAAGTTGGAGCAAAGCAGTAATTTAATTTCTGATCTGTATTCCTTAAAGTTTTCATTTTAGTCTTGTGCTTCATAAACTGTTGCACATTATCCAGGTTTTTAGCTGATTCCAAAGACAAAGATTAAATACTGTACCATTGCCTTAGGAGCTTCTATGACAGCCATCTAGGCCAAACCCAAGATGGAATAGTCCTTTTTACTGAATTACAAGCTTTAAGGTTAGTGTTTTAATGGGGAAAAGAAGATGGTGTGTTTGTAACTTATTAATGGATAAGTACAGTCAATTTTAGTGGATTGTGTGCTTGAATTAAATGGTGTAAGTTTATTAATTGTAACAAGAAAGTTTTCAACAAAATTGCATTTTGTTTATATTATATTTAGTGTAACTGAATAATTCCAGCCTCTACCGTTTTCCCAGCCTCTACCCTTTTCCTGGTCTCCCACCCCTTTTTGGTCTCCCACCCGTTTTTGACCTCCACCTTTTCCCCCAGCCTCCCACCCCTTTTCAGCCTCCAGTTTTTTCCCCAACATCTACCCTTTTCCTGGCCTCCCACCCATTTTAGGCCTTCACTTTTTTCCTGGCCTCTGCCCTTTTGCTGGCCTTTTTCAGTTCCCACCCCTTTTCGGCTTCCCCTTTTATTCTGGCCTCTACCCTTTTCCCAGCCTTTCACCCCTTTTCAACCTCCCACCCCATTTTGGCCTCCACTTTTTTCCCAGCCTCTACCCTTTTCCTGGCCTCCCACCCCTTTTCAGCTTCCACTTTTTTCCCCAAGCCTCCACCCTTTTCCTGGTCTCCCACCCCTTTTTTGGCTCGCACCACTTTTTGGCCTCCACTTTTTCCTAGCCTCTACTTTTTTTCCCGGCCTCCCACTCCTTTTTGGCCTCCCACCACTTTCTTTTTGGTCTTCTACCACCCTTTTCCTCCCACCACCTCTCAATCTCCCATCCTCTTGACCACTTCTTGGCCTCCCACCATCTCTCAGCCTCACAGCACCTTTTGGCCTTTTAATTTCTTGCCTCAGCCTTTTCTTGAGGAGATGATTCCCATGTGGTGTTTTGCCAGTGTTGGTCATCAGCTTAAACAACTTTCTGAGCTCTCTTGTGATGCCTTCATCATGTGTTTGCAGAGAGCAATCAGAGCCCCTTAGCTTTCTAATTATTAGGTCAAATAAAAGAAGCTTTTTTAATTTGGAAAAAACCATGGTTTGATGATCCAGGAGAGGCATCTTTTGCTCCTGTAGCTAATGATTCTACTTCTCCAAAACTGGCAACTAAAGAGAGCTATTGCTACCAGGGCATTAGAGCTGTTTTTGCCAGTCCCTGATTGGAGCCAAGCCACTAAGGGCAAGCTTTTGGAATACCAACAGGTCTGCTTTCCTTGTGATGTTCTCGGCATCTAGCTACTTCTAATTCTCACTGAAAGGGCAAGCATCTAACTTCTTGCTCAGTAAAGAAACATACAGATGTGGTACTTAGGAACATGGTTTAGTGACATGATGGTGAAAGGTAGATGGTTGGACTTGATGATGTTGGAGGTCTCTTCCAACCTTAATGATTCTGTGAACTGAGGAATGAGGTTTGTATTGTCTTATGGGAGTGGCAGTGTACTGAGGTTAAGAACTGGGCTTGTATTATGGGCAGAAATTTTCATGTTGCCTATACCAATATGAATTTCAGCATCATAATCCTAGTTTTTATTACTTGGGGAGGCAAAAGTACAAGGACTGTATTTTAGAGAGCTTTTGATATATTAGATATTTTCAACCAACCAACCAACAACATCTTGCTTGTATGCTAGTTTGATAATTCCTTCTACATGTGTTGGTGCAGCTATGTGTCATTTTCTCTACATAGCTTGCCAACATAATGGATGCATTTTTTTTTTATTCAAATTGTACTGTGATAGTAAACATGACTGGAATCATTCTGGTGCTTTGTTCTTTTGTCCAAGACACAAATGAGAAAATTATTTTCCTGAGTAAAAGCCAGAGGAATTTTTTTTTTGTCCTCTTTACGATGTAAAGCTCTGTTAATAGATAATGTCTTTTATGAAGTGACAGTGCCAAATTGTTTAGCAAATACATTAGGAGTATGTGTTCAATATTTATGGACAGGGACATCTTTGTAGTATAAACAGTTTGCAATGTCAGGAGGATTGGCTAGAGAACAAAACATACTTTTAATATTTCATAAGGAAGCTTCTTAGTTACTCATCTTGTGAATTTTGTCATAGTAAGTAATATCCTTGATGTATATTATGCAGCAAGATAGTTTGGCTTTTATTCTCAGTAGGTTCCTTACCGTGTATATTTCTGAATATTGACCTATTGGCAGTGAATGCTAATGAGTAGCAGCTGTGTGTTTTGAGTATTTGACACATGCACTAGAAGACAATGTCCCAAAATGTTATGGGTCTCTTCTTCTCTGTGTCTAGAACAAAATAGGAAGAAAGCTGAGCAGTTTGGGTTTGTGTCCAGTATGATGGTGTCTGACCATCCTCATAGTCTCAGAAGATATGGATATGTTAAAGGCAACTTAATTTCTTTAAATGGCTTTCCACTACTGCAGCTTTTCTTTTTCATCTTCATTTTATACAGCTAGACTTCCTTTAGTTTGGCAAAGCTGTAGCTGAACTTTGAACATGCTTACTGATACACAATACGTACTGCCTGTTATTTTGGGAAATCACTAAATAATATGTATGCATTGCAGTTGACTTTTTTTCTGATGAAAAGAGAGCATTGAGGCCAGAGTACTAGAGAACAGGATCAAACTGTCTCCAGAGAGCCTTGACAGAAAAGTCAAAACCAATTTACTACCATATTAGAAGTTCACTTTTTCTTTCTAAATGTAAATTTCTTGCTGTACATCTCGATTTAATTTGCTTGGGAGCAACCGTGGTTTCTTTTAAACCTTGAATTCAAATGGAAAGTAAGAATAAAAGATCACATTGTTATAGCAGACAGATGTGAATATTCCTACATAAAAAAGAGGTGAGAAATAGTTACATTATATAGTTATAATAGTTACATGTTAGTACAAAAAAACCAGAGCTGCTAAATTTCTGTATTTCATAAATTTTAAAAAGCGTAATTGAAATTTTAGAATTTTGAAGAAAAGGTATATTCATTCCTCTGTTTATGTGCAGTGTGTACAATGCAGGAATACAGCAATAAATAATAATCACATGGAATGAACCCCAAACCCAGCATTTGTAGTTCTGTGTAATAAATGCTGTTACAAACTTGACAAGTGTGTAAACTATACATTATTTTTTTCCATCAGAGAAACTCAAATGATTAATAGGTGATAGAAGTTCATAAGATAGGGAAAATGAAGAAAACAAGTAATTTGAAATTAATGAATATATATATTTTTTCATATTAAAAAAGGCACTTTCTTTGGTGTTAGCTGTGAAGAAATCATGTTCAGAATTATAAGGGTCATTTCTGCTGTCTACCCAGAACAAATTATCTCATCCAGAAAACAATCTGTTTTAGAGAGTAGTTCTGTTAGTAATGGTTTATTCCATATAATTTTGAAGGAAGACTGATATCTCCTACTGTTTCTGTCATCTGAATTCTCTCACCATCTGAGTAGATCAGAAGAATCTGAGTGGATGACACTCAAGTTGGAAGCTCTTTAGGCATTAATGTATATAGCCATAATATTTATTTATGCTTTTGTTAATATCCAGGCTGAAGTTGGTTCTTTTAAAGTCAGTGGTAAAATGTGTGATAACTACCCTGGAAGCAGGACTGGAGTCTTTTTTAATGCTCTTTTTACGTAGTAGTTTCACAGTGAAATACTGTTGCATGAGCTCTGTTGCAACAACTATATTGTTGCTAGCTGTATTTTTTTTAAATTGGTTTACTGAAGATCACAAATTTTTCAGTTTTTCATACTTCCTGCAATCAAAGCAGAGGTTCTCAGTCTCCTAAATGCAGGATTTTTCAAATGTTTTTTAAAAAGATTAATTTAAGAATGGAAATACATTTATTCTCTTTATATTGCTGTGGAGGGTTAAAGGAATTGGATAGTGAAACTGCTGCCAAATCTAGTGCTTATGCTTCTGGCAGGCTTTCATTAATTTTTGTTTATTTGTTTTTTTCTAAAGAGCCACTGCTCTCTCAGCTCAATTTATTATATCTTTCAATTCTGTGGGTTTTAAAAAAGTTTTGGCTATATATCATGAGAATCCTATTTCTGTCGTCTTGGCTTTCTCTGGAAAGTTAAAGTTAACCTGTGAAAACATCATGTGAAAACATCCTTTGATCACCATCATGTACCTTTTGTAGCAATTTTATTTATCAATTTTATATACTGATAAGATGTCCTGTATTCTCTGTAAGCTCACGTGTTAGATGTGCTCTGTTTACACTTAGCTGTATAGTGATATTGCAGGTCTGATGGATCAACTCTCCCAGTTCAGAGCTGGCTGTGGACCAGTACAACTACTGGTGTAGCACAGAACTTCTTTAGATTTCCTTTAACACAGGCAGGCTGCACCCAGCCCAGCAGTGGGCAGAGGCCAGGGAAAAGCAATGTGTCCTGCTCTGTCATGGGAGAGCTGCGGAATTTGAGCGGTTGGTAGCTGTTAGTGGCCATTCAGGCTTCATGCCATTACTTCTGCTTCTACTTCAGCACAGTTTAGTCTCCTGCAAAGATTTGCACCTCATCCTGCTGCAGCCTGCATAAATCTTTACCCTTAAGGGTTTGCAGTCTCTTTTGTGACTGGACCCAACAGGAGAGTGTGGAAAGCAGAGGAGGAAAAAAAGGAGGAAGAGTATGAAGGGAGGAATGTAGGGCACTGCATGCAGGGTCTGCACTGACACAGCAACTAAAACCAAAAACATAGTAAGCAAAACTGAAACAAGAAGGAAACCAAAATATAGCCCAACTTACTGAAACTGTACTACTAATGGATGATTTAGGAAACAAACAATGTCTGCAACTGAAGACCTTTGGTGCTGGTTATGCTTGAATTGGCTTTTTTTTTTTTTCCTTACTGTTACTAAAAACAGGACTTGCACGTTGTGTTTCATGTCTCAGCTGTATGATTCTCCCTGTCTGACCCATATAAATATGTTAAAGGTGATATGTTAAGGGTGAGTGTCAGGAGGAGGGAGCCAGGCTCTTCTCAATGGCATCCAGTGTTAGGACAAGAGGGAATGGGAGCAAGCTGGACCACAGGAGGTTTAGTATTAACATGAGGAGGAACTTCTTTCCAGTAAGGGTGCCAGAGCACTGGAACAGGCTGCCCAGGAAGGCAGGAGAATGTCTGGAGACATTCAAGAGATGCCTGGACACATTGCTGTGTGAGCTCGTCTAGGTGATCCTGCTCTGGCAGGGGGGTTGGACTAGATGATCTTTCTAGGTCCCTTCCAACCCCTGACATACTGTGATACTGTGACCCTCTCTCTATCTTGACGTCTCTAAAGTGTGTCAAGGCAACACAGGCCATAACACTTCTCTAGTTCTCCTTTTCCCTTCCTCAGTGCAGCTGACCCATGAGTGTTTTGCCCATGGTTGCAGATGTGTTGCTATGGCTGAGGCAGTAGCAGTGGCAATACCACCAGGCTGGGGGTAGTTATGTGTCTATCCGTCCATCCCCGGCTGTGTTCCCCTCTCCAGCAGGAATTGGTGCAACTGCTGTGCTGTGGTGTTCCAGGTCATGGCTGCAGTAGGATATCTGGGACAGTGGAGATACAAACCATCCACAAATGGCCCTAAATTACATGCTTTTCAGCAATACTGTGGATCAAAAAGGAATACTTTCATAGAAACCACTACCCCAGGGCTCCAGTCCCCTCTGCATGCTGTTGAAATATGTATGCTACTGACTGGCTACCATTTGCAGATGAGAGATGTGTCTCTGAAAATGATGAGGTTTTCTGTTTGGGTGAGAAAGTGTTACTGAAGGGGAGCTTGTTTGATATTTCTTTCCCTGTTAGACTTCAGAAGGTTGTGTCACAGTAGTTTCTTTGTGAACTCTGAATTAATTTTAAAAAATGTGTCAGAAAGCCATTAGTTCGTCTTTAGGACTGTTATATTCAGCTGCTTTTATATTCTGCTGTTCAAAAATTCTCTCTGTGGCCCTCTCATTTGAATAATAAGACTTAATGACACAATTATTTTTGGGGGTGTGGTATAGTTAAAAAAGTAACAAATGTAGTTATTTCTTTTTTGACATTAGCTGCTTGCTTTCCTGTATTCTTTTATTAGGTCGAAGGAAGACATCAGCTGCTCAGGTACTCTCTCTGCTTCTCTGTATTTGGCATCTGGGATTCTCCCCTCCTAGATCTTCTCTGACATATCTCTCAATCCTCTTCTGCTTCAAGTGAGTGAAAAATCTTTACACTTGCTGTTTGCAGCTTCACTGTTTGTGGGTCTGTTCACCTTTCCTCCCCCCACACTTTTGTACCACCTACTTTGTGTACTGTCCTTATCCTTTCTCTGTCTGCTTTGTCCAACAGAAGCTTTGATCTTTTTCATCAATAGATTGCCATCTGCTACCTGTTCCGATGGCTTTACTGGCTTTCATGTGTCTATTATGTTGAAAATGCTCATGAAGAGATGTGAGACCTTTTAAACATGAATTGCTGTAACAAGCAGAGCGCAGAGCATTTAAAGCAACTTACTAAATCTGCCTTGGTTTGAGGAGGCACAGAGTGTTAGGTTAGTTTTTATTTTTTCCCTAGGTGTCACAAAACATTGCACACTGATGAGTGTAAGCCTTGCTTTTCTGATGAACTTGTGTCTAGAAGCATTTGGTTTATTAAATGTACAGGATCACTTTTTTATAGTGACTGTTTGCGTTTAAGACTGAAGTCTATATTGATGCAGCTTTTTAGGGCTGCCATCAACCTCTCATTTGGAGTAAGAGCTAAAAGCAAGGCTTGTGCTTGTCTCACTCCCTTTGGCTGCTGTATGGAGGAGGCAGACCAGAAGCAGAGCACATCATGTGGAAGGTAGATTTCAAAGTTTTACAGATTCAACCTTTCTTCAGTTGCCACTGAAAAAAGGTAATGGTCTGGGCTGCTGTCATCCAGGATATGACATGGGAGAGCTGTAGCTTGTAATTACTCTTTCTCCATGCTATCGGATTGGTGGAAGAGTTCATGTACTGCTTCTGCCTCACTGCCTTCTTCACAGATGTGCTGTCAGGAAAATGGAGGATGAATTGCTAACACATGAGTGTTGGGTGAACTACACCTGTTGTTCCTCCTGTATTTGACATCATGATTTTGAGGCATGAAGTTAATTGGGTACCACAGTGGGGAGGAGTATAGGAATCTTGCTCAAAATGAAGTCAGGTCTAGTCTGTAATAACTTGCAGTAAATAGGGAGAAATGCTGTGGGAAGACTGAGGGAAAGGTAACAAAAGCAAATGTGATGATATTTGGTTTTGGGTTGCAATCTTGCGATCAGTGCTGAAGAGGACTGGAAAAGTACCAAGTAAGGAAGTGGGTGAGGAATGACTTTATCTTTTTTCAAAGCATGATGAAAAACAGTCTGCGTTTGTGGTAAGAAATAAAAGTTGTTATAAGCTGTGTATCAATGTGATGGAGTTGTGAGATGTTGCCTTCCAGGGAGAGAGACAAGGAATTCAGTCTTTCACACCTTGGTAAGAAAGGGTTAGTAAACACTGTGACCACCATCTATTGTTGCACACATGAACAGACAAATAATGACTGAAGAACTCATTATTCCAGCAAACAGAGTTGGAAGTTGAAACTAGCCAAATACGAGCTGAGGATAAGGTGACTGTTTTTAGGTCTTAAAGGAATTATCAGGTGGAACAATTAATTAAAAATGTTGTTTAGTTCTCTGTTAGGGTGTACTTATAGGCCTGTCCTCATAGGAGAGGTGCTGCAGCCCTCTGATCATCCTCATGGTCCTTCTCTGGACACCTTCCAGCATGTGCATATCTTTCTTGTAATGGGGGCTCCAGAACTGGATGCAGTACTCCAGGTGGGGTCTCACAAGAGTGGAGTAGATTTTAGATGTCACTGATTTCTAAATGGGGAAAAAAACATCTTTTGTCTTTAACAGAGGGGCAGTGATAATAATATATCGCTGATTAACTTTTAGTTAAACATTATTTGCTTACAAAAGGAAAGGAAAGTGTTTCTACATTTACATGGTTTGATTATATACCATTCTGGATGTAGTATCATTCTAAAATGTTGCAAATCTTGTCAAGAACTTTGCTGTGGATTTGAAATTTATTCGAAGATTTGATTATGGACCAAATCATGTAATTTAACTTAACTGAAAAAAAAAAAAAGGATTTAAGCTCTTAAGTGTATTTTGTAGGTCACAAAGAAATTATTGTATACTTAATCCACACACAGGAGCATTCAGTGTTCTGTTTTCATGTAAATTAACATGAAGGGGCAAAACCAATCCAATTCTCCAATCCTGAATTGAGTGCAGAATATACAAAGCTATAGAATTTATGGTAATTATGTATTACATGAAATGAGAATAATTATCATTCCAATTGAATAAAAGATAAATGAGAATATATTCACATGCAACATGACATTTATTGCATTTTGTACAACAATAATGTATTTCCCTCTGATTTTAATCTCTTTTCTAGAACTCTATTAATGTTCATGAAAGAGATCAATTGTTTTAATTTATTTGTATCACCACAGAATCAGAACACTCTCCACTTCTCTGCAGAGAACAGAATACACCAGCCCAGGACACAAAGCAGTGATGTAGTAGTGTAAATGGGTCAGTGTGTTTAGAACTATTTTACAAAGTCAGTGAAACTTGTTGTCCATTAATATACTCATTTCATCCTCTTCCCAACAGTGGAATTTTTTTTGGTGTGAAGTTTTTGTTTGTTTTTAAACTAAGGGAATGTTTAGAGTTGTAAAGAAAAGCTTTTCCTTTTTCTGTCTAAAATGGAGATGCAAGAATGGCCATTCTTCATTAAAGTTTCTGTAGTGAAAGTTGGCTTACCCTGCTTTTTAATGAAGGATTACTGTCATGGTTAGGAAACTCACGTGCTGTGATATCCCTGAACTTCTCTGACTGCCATTTGGTTACCCAATATTGAGCGAATCTAGAGATCCTTGCTTCCTGACAGAAATTTTCAGTAATCTTTGATTTCAAGCAATCCTGATTGCCTTTTTACAGCTTAGAGGTTGCCAGCCTGACACGGGCAGACGCTGATCTGGAGACACACCGAGTGCAGATTTGTAAAGAAGTGATTGCTATCATGATGAAGAACATGGTCCTAAGTCACAGCCTTTTTCCTCATGTGGAGAAGAGGATGAGTTCAATTTTCAAAAAGCAGTTTCTTGCAATGGAGAAAGAGATTCAAGAGGAATATGAAAGGAAAATGGTGGCTTTAACAGCTGAATGTAATCTAGAAAATAGGAAGAAAATGGAGGCTCAACACCAAAAAGAGAGGAATGCAAATGAAGAGGCTGAAGAACTAATAAAGAAAATGACTGAAAAGGTAAATCTGGTATAAACTCAAGGGATTTTGCATATGTGGTTTTATAAAGATGCTTTCTCTTTTAGACTAGAACAGCAGAGTTGTCCTCTTACAAGAGTGAACAGCTCTGGAGTCCTGAGCACAAGAAAGACATGCACCTGTTGAAGCATGTCCAGAGGAGGTCCACAAAAATGATCAGAGGGCTGGAACACCTCTGCTCTGAGTACAGGCTGAGAGAGTTGGGATTGTCCAGCTTGGAAAAGACTTGGGAGACCTTATTGCAGCCTTTCAGGACGTAAAGGGAGTCTAAAAGAAAAATGGGGACCAACTTCTTAGTAGGACCTGTTGCAATAGGACAAGGGGAATTGTTTTTAAACTAAAAGAGAGGAGATTTAGACTTAATATAAGGAAGACATTTTTTACAGTGAGGGTGGTAAAACACTGCAACAGGTTTCCCAGAGAGGTGGTGGATGCCCCATCCCTGGAAACTTTCAAGGTCAGGTTGCACAGGGCTCTGAGCAACCTGGTCCAGTTGAAAGATGTCCCTGTTCACTGAATGGAGATTGGATGAGATAACTTTTAAAAGCCCCTTCCAACCCAAAACATTGTATGATTCTAAGGGAAAAGCTGTGCATTTTAAATGTGTTCAAAAAATTGGCTGTCATAATTAGGGTAGCTGTTTTTAAGAAACTGTGTTTTACTTCACCAGAAAATAAGTTTTTCTCAATCTGTGACACCTGATTGTCATTACCCTGATATTTTTTTAAATCTCTTAAACCCTTTCAAAGTGGTGTATTTTTATTTACTGTATTTTACTGCAGGTACCTAAGAAATCCAGTCAGACACTATGTCAGTTACTTTGCGCTGTCAGAGCAGAACAAACTCTCTGCATCATAAACCTTACAATCTAGGTAAAAAGCCTCCAATATTTATGTTCTTATTTTGAAGAAAATGAGACTATAAGCACAACCGAAGGTCGATTTTCTCTAAACTGAGTCTTGATGGCTCAAGACTAGTAAGCCAGTTGAATTTCTTTGATGTTTCTAGGTGAATTTTAAATTGTGACTCTCATCATGCTAGGCTTCGTGAACGATGATCTGGGATTGTCACTCTAAGGAGCTTTCAAATATCCTAGATAGGAACACCCTCAACTAAAGGTGCTAAAAAGTCAGAGACAGCAAGGAAGAGATAGTTATGGACATCTTTTTATGGATGAGGTGAATTGTACTCTGCAGAAATCTTTTTCCTTCTATTGGAAAGAGCCTATACTAGATGCCTGACACTTAGAAAGACCTATCTGAGATAAATCCTACCTTTGCAGAGAGAGGGGCCTGACTGAAACTCTGTATGTGAACTCCTATTAAATATGCTCTCAGCAAAGCAGCTTTTCTTTGCACAAAATACATTGGTATTGATTCAGTCTGCTTTTTATCATGTACTAATGTCTTGCTGTTCATTTTGTTGTCTGTGAAAGGACCTGGTTTAGTACTTACCGTGGAACCTGGTTCAAAAGGATGTGCCAGAGCGCTAGGGATGGCCCATGCTTGTGCATCTAGCAGTGGGTGTCCAAGAGACAGCAGTGAAAAACAGCTGGAGCAATAACCTCCTCCTTTTCCCTGCCAAAACACAGAATGTGTATTCCCTACCTTTTTCATTAATTATTTGCTATCTGCAGTATGTCTCTTAGGAATGGAGAGTGAGGTGCATGGAGGGACTCAGTGCAGAGGGCAGTTCTCTCCAGATAAATAATAAAAATTTAGAACAAGACCAACATAATTACTGTTAGGTAACTCTGCTGGCTCAAGAAGCATTCTTTGCTCTGTGGGACATGTGTGTGCTTTGATTCTACGATGAGTTTATGCCATCTGAGATAAAAACTGTCTTGCTGGAGAGCTATGAGAAAGTATTTCTTACAAAGAAGCTTTTAAATGAATTATTAAATTCTACTCCATTGTTGTAGCTCTAAACCAATATTCTTGAATTAACTTATAGAAAATGATAGATGCAGTAGGTCACCAATAATAAGACCTTTTTACAGGTTTGTAGTAGATTAAAAAAAAAAGATAAAGTTTTTAAAATGTATGCTTATTGTTATTTCATTGTTCTGAGTTAATAAGAGTTTAATAAGATTTCAGGATTGATTAAACCTAAGAAATTCACTTGATACATAGGCCTTGTGTTGGATTTCATGCAGTTTTGCATAATATATCTTAAAAAATGCTTCTGAATTCTAAAAAGACTTTGTTATGCCTTGGAAGTGTTAGCTGCAGTAGGGATTGACATCTGTACAATTCTGGTCATTCCAAACACATGAAAACCATGGAAACTATGCATTGATTTTAGTATTAGCATCCCTTCAAACCTGAAATGACAATCATCAGAGTATATGTAAAATATGTATCAGCTCGTAGCACTGATACTTTATGTTCAGTACTGGAAATCATTTCAGAAATGTTTGTTTCTTGCTTCTCTGCAGCCTGCTGTAGAATACAGAAGGCTTCTGGATAGACTTCACAGACTGGAGCAGGACCACCTGAAGAGGTTCCTTCTGGTAAAGCAGGAGGAGTATTTTGCAAAAGCTTATAGACAGTTGGCTGTTACCCAGAGAAAGGACCTCCATAATATCTTTTTTACACAGATAACAAATGCTACTTTCAAAGGAGAACTGAAGTTGGACGCAGCTAAAACATTAGTGGAAGATTACTCTAAAGTACAGGTAAAAGGATATGAACTCCAATACTAACCTAATGACAGAATACAAACCCACAGTAACTATTGAGAAATGTGGCAGGAAATATCAGCACTCAGAGAACTCTAAAAGAAATTATCCATATGTTATCACTCTTATAACTAATTTTCATAGGAATAATTTTGAAAAGTATAATGCCATAATTATGCACATCTGGACATATAGACAACTGTATATTGATGCATACACACAGCCTTTTTCTACAACAGTGGCTTAGATGTATTTGCCACAACATTACATGCTTAGTGCTGACATTTGTTTTCATGGATAATAACAGAAGTGGTTAAAGCTTCTCTTTATTGCTCAGGGAAAGTATAACTAGTAGCTCACCTGTGCCATGCAGAAGACAGACATTTGAAAACGTGTCTGCACCGTGCAGTGGGAAATTGTGTAATATAAATCCTCAGTTTTGCAGTGAATATTTTTATATATCTGCACATCTTGGGGCTCTGCTTAGCTGCTGAAAGCTCTTTTAGTGCACCTCTACCCCTAAGTCCTCCCCTACAGAGTAATCTGAGAGCAGCTTTGTGCTCATACAGCAAAAGTCTGATTTCAGGTCTGCCCTTGCTGGTGTTAGTGGGGCCTTTGATGTGGTACAGAAATGCCAGAGGGCCGTTTTCAGAAGTAATTCCAGCCCAATTAAAGGGACTTGGGCAACTAAGAGAACAGTTAGGTACCTAAATCTATATTATGAATGGCATTTTCTAAAACAGATCAGATGCTTTCTAATGGATGATAACTACCTTTGGAGGTCTGTCTGTAAAAAACCCCTAGATATCAAGTACTTTTCTGTACTTCAGAAGATGTACTGACACTTATAGCTGTTACTGAACACATGCTGCCTTTAGAACACAATTCAAGAGGACCTTTCAGCCTGTGGACAGCTTGAAGCAGGAACAGTTCTACCAAAGCTGAGAGGGTTGTGTGTCTATTTAATTGTGGATACCTGATCAAATGACCTATTAAATCAATGCTCTTAGGAGCTGCACTAAATAATTCACAAGAGTACACACAATATTGAGGTATTGAGGCCTCAATATTGTTGAAATAATGGCAATAATTCGATGTGATCATTAGAGTTAAGTTGATAAAACTTACTGGTTTTCACTTGTAAGAACTTTAAACTTTGCCCTGTTAATGAACAAATATGGTCTGATACCCACACAGGTGTTAGCTGAAATTAACATTACATCTAATTAAATATATTTGTTCATCCTCTTTCCTGTAGGGAGGCATTGAAGAGCTAATGGATTTTTTGCAAGCTAACAATAAATTTCATCTGAATAGAAGATTTGCTTACAGAGAGCATCTTATAAATAAGATACAGTTAAGGGATTCTCAAGCCTCTGCTCTTATAAATGCGGCAGCAATCCAGATATCAAGTCTCATTAATAAGATGGAAAGGTAAGGGAAATACCTCAGTTGTTTTCTTGACAGTCACTTGACTACATTATCTCTAAGAGAGTAGAATAGTATTTAGAAGTCCTTCTGGCGGTGTTACATAGCAGGAAAGGTGCATTTCACTTCACAACATGGTTTAGTGGTCATGGTGTTGTTGGGTTGGCTGTTGGAATAGGTATTAGAGGTCTTTTCCAACTTAAATGATCCTATAATTCTGTGATCAAAATGTTATCTTTTAAGTTTGTTCGAAGAAAAAATTTGTGACTTTGTTCGTATCCTGGCAGACACTAAAGTGAGGCTTTTTTTGTCATGCTTGACTAATCTGATAGCCTTTTATGATGGTGTTACTAGGTGGATAGATGAGGGGAAGGCAGTGGATGTGGTTTTTCTTGACTTTAGCAAAGCTTTCGATACTGTCTCCCATGGTATCCTCATTGCCAAACTTGAGAAGTGTGGATTGGGAGACTGTGCTGTGAGATGGATTGAGAACTGGCTGAAGGACAGAGCCCAGAGAGTTGTGGTTGGTGGAGCAGAATCTAACTGGAGGCCTGTGACTAGTGGTGTCCCCCAGGGGTCAGTGCTGGGTCCAGTACTGTTCAATATATTCATCAGTGATCTGGATGAAGGGGTACAGTGTTCCCTCAGCAAGTTTGCAGATGATCCCAAGCTTGGAGAAGTGGCTGGCACACCAGGAGGCTGTGCTGCCATCCAGAGTGACCTGGACANAACTTTTTTACAGTAAGGGTGACAGAGCACTGGAACAGGCTGCGCAGGAGGCTGTGGAGTCTCCTTCTCTGGAGACATTTAAGAGCCCCCTGGATGCATTCCTGTGTGAGCTTGTCTAGGTGATCCTGCTCTGTCAGGGGGGTTGGACTAGATGATCTTTCTAGGTCCCTTCCAACCCCCCCTAACATTCTATGATTCAATGATTGTAATTTAAAAGTCATTCAATATTAGGAAGCAGAAAGACTGTTAAAAGCTACTGAGAATTGCATCTGTTTGTATGATAAAGTCATCTTTTCTTGTTTGATTTTGGGTTTTTGTTTCTTTGGGGTTTTTTTTGTAACCTTCCCTTGCTCTTCGTTGCTCTTCCTTGTCCTGTGTTCTGTCTTGGCATAGGAAATACAATTCAGACACAACTTTCACAGAGAGTTCCCTTCCATCAGTTCATGCATCTGTTGGGATTGTGAGAAATGTTCTGAGATGTTTCACAGAAGTCTGTATGACCACTGCATGTATGACCTCAGTTACTTTCCTGTAACTTCCCACACCTGCTGTGGCTGGAATTCATTTCAGGCTAATGTTAGCCAAATTTTTATTAATCATTCTTCAGCTGTTGAGATTTTAACACTCCAGAATGTAGTATTTCAGATTATATGCTAGTGTTTGGGTTTTTTTGGTTTGTTTGGTGGTTGTTTTTTTTTTTCTACAAACAAACTGAAATATTGTAGTATAAACCTCGAGGAAGTTATTATCTATGCTTGGTAGGCTTGTATTTCAGTTTCTAATTATATAGTGAGTTTTGGAGTATTGACAAATTGGAGCATTAAAATTTGAGCAGCAAGATAATTCTTGTCTGAATGTCTGATACTTTAAATTTGTGTCCGTAATATTCTCTTATTTTTCACTTCAGCATTGAATCTGCTTGTCTAAATATAGATACAGATCTGTCTTAATCTATTGTGTGCAGCTTTAATAGCATACCCTAAGATTACTGGTTAAAATGGAAATTTGAAATGCAGAACTGCTTGTATGGAGAAGAGAAACTGGGAAAAGATGTAGATACCACAGATAAACAGATTTAGAGATATATAAACCAGCAGATGAATGATGAGGGGAGAGGTCTTTTAAAAATGGAGCTTAATAGGATGATTAAAATTAATCAGATAGCTAGCAAGGCATTTTTAAATCAATACAAAAGATTCTGTGGAGCCAGAAGTAAAGGTTGTAAAAAGCAAAATCTAGGGAGGGTTATAAACATTTTATTTTAAATAGAGCAGCCAGTTTTCAAGCTGATCTTTCTAAAGGTAGTATTTAAATAAAATATCGCCTTTGTCGGGACTGGCTATGGGTACTCAGTGCCTTTGGAAATGGGCTCTATGGACTGCAGTGCCAAAAGGCAGGAAAATCAGTTTTAAAATATTATCTGTAATGATAGATTTCAGAGATGCCAGCTGTAACATGTTGCTTCATTCTTTTGACAATGTCTGTTTCCTTCCTTTGGTCTCTTTAAATCTGAATCCCATTCTGCTTACTCACTAGGTAGAAACAACTCAAACTCCTTCATAAATATCTCCCTAACTTTTAATTTTTGTAAGACCTTAAGCATTGGTTGTGAACTATGTTTATAAAGTAGGCAATTGATTATCTTTGAAGTAAAAGTTCAAAGCAAAATATCTCATATTGGTCTCTTACTCTTCTGAATAGTCTTAATTTCTATGGACCTTGTTATAAGCAAAGTAATTTTCTGAATAGTGTCCTGCAGGACCTTTCAGTGAGTTAGTATTGGAAACTGAATGTCTCCAGTAGCAGTGCATTAGTATAAAGTTCTCTAATCATCTCTTAAAACCTTTTCTGTTTGTAGCACTTTGCTATTTAGAGTATTTATTGCTCTGAATTCTTTACCAAAATTTTGATCTGTGCACGGACACAATGCCAGCCAGTTCAGCAGGGAAAATCCTGAAGTAGCTGAAGCAGAGTAATGTGGGCAGTGTCTTCCAGGTTCTTTCTGTATAGTCCTTGTATAGTGTTGTGATTCAGCCTTTGTGTACATCCAGGCTGGTACAACTTTTATGCTTTGTGTCTTCCTTATGTTTAGTGGTGCTCCCATGCTTTTTCTGGCTTCCATAAAACAGTCTTCCTTTGCTGGGGTCCATCATCACTTAAGTATTTCTCTATAATATCAAATACAAACTGCTGCTTTTTACTTGTAGTGCCCTCAGTTCACATTTTCTCCTAATTCTGCTGGCTTTTGTTCAGAATGGAGAAGTCATGGTCTGCCTCTGATTGACCTATGGTGCTGGTGCTGTTGGCCACAGACTTCATCTCTATTCCTTCCATGGCACTCACTGCATGTGGGAGGATCTCCCGGTAAACAGCCTTGATGTTACTGCAGTAATGTCCTTCATTAAAATTCTCCTTGTTCAAAGACATTAAACATGTGCCTGCATATTTCTTCAGTGATTAGATGTCTGATACACTGAGACCAAGCATTTTATCATACAGTCCATACTGTCTCATTATCTTTCTCCTCTCCTTTTATGTTGTGTTTCAGGTCAGAGTCCTTTGGGAACAGGACATCTTTTAATTCTAGTACTGTAATTATTTTTATATTGTGTTTATAAAAAAAAAGTAGAAATGAAGGTCTCTTGCCAGGATTGAGCCTTCTAGGAATTACTGTCATACTGATTGATCTAAGTCACCACATAAACTCCCATACACCTAGCTGGTAGGTGTTTTGCCCATTATTTTTGTTACCTGAGACTTCTAAATAAGTAGATTAAAAGAAGAACATAAATAGATATGTTTTACAATACTACACCACCTTCAGTTTGAACTGTGAATAAATCAACAACCTGAAACTGAAATAATGTAGACTCTTTTTAATTTTCATCCTAAGAATAGGTAGGTATATATATCATCTAATCTTGCATGCCTTTTTCTGTATCTTTCATTTTCTGGATAGTTCCAGCACATCTATCTATCTCTATTGCAGCCCCTTTTCACTGCTCTGGACAGGGATTTGAATTGGATGCAGCAAGCCTGGGTTTATTTCCTTAATACAAGATAGGATAAAGGTGTTTAAAATAATACCTTACTAAACTTTTGCCTTGAGTTTGATTAAAAATGGGAGGAAGACTTAGAGTTGCCAAATATGGGTAGGAAATTTAGTGTTTCGTTTGTTTTTTTAACATAACACTGAAATTTAACATTGATTGCTTTCAAGGCAAAAGTAACTTGACCAAAAGACCCAAGAGTAATGCTTGATGGATTGCTCTCAAGACACAGAGGTACTTTAATCCTCTTTGCTTAAGATTAAAGAAATACAATAGAGAAACATTGGAAAAGCTCTGCAAGATGAGGCTTTCTCTGGTTGTCATAACTGTGATAAAACAGATCTGAGTTTATCCAGCACATTCATCGTGTAGGAGATGATGTTTCACAGCTTGCTCAGATACTTGTGAAAGCTTCAGAAGTAGATAGAGAGGTGTGAATTGTGGAATTTGGCCACCATCAGTGGTTGCAAACAAGCTAATACATTAAGCTTCTGTTTTATGTCTTTTAGCTCTTGTTTTAAAGATTTTATATGGAATTAAACTCTTACAGTATCAACAAATCCTAATAAACCAGAATGTCAGACTGTCTTTTCTGGAGAAGGGCTTGAAACTTTCAGCTACCACCCTAGTTTATGAATTGGTCGAGGTACCTTTGTTGGAACAGGAGCTTGGAAGCC
Organism: Bucco capensis; assembly: GCA_013396975.1. Classification (NCBI taxonomy): domain Eukaryota; kingdom Metazoa; phylum Chordata; class Aves; order Piciformes; family Bucconidae; genus Bucco; species Bucco capensis. The sequence continues at coordinate 9,007 of VWZO01016862.1, read as the reverse complement.
CTGGATTCATTTGAATCCAGGCTCTGTGTGTAATGTTCATGTCTTCTGAAAAATGAGGATTGAAAAATAAACCAGAAAGTGAACAATATCCAGGTCAGGAACTGGTACTTTCTTACTCAAAGTTGCATATTGACATTTTCAACCCCACATGCTGGAAGTCCACTGTGTGTAATATTAGAAATTATCACTTATAAATGTCCAACAGCCTGGTCTCAGTTAAGATGTTCTTTTATTCTTCTGTTGTCTGAGAAAGATTTCAGAAATTTCTGGTGTAAATATAATAGCAGGTAATTTTTGAAGTTCAATTTGAGTTGGTGGAGAGGGAAGTCTTCCCAACTTTTGCAGATGTGGTTGAGATCTTGCTTCTCTTTGAGATTAAATACTGTAGCAACTGGAGGTAGACCATAGTCTTAAACCATTTGACAGCACAGTGTGCTTAAGACTGAGAAATTGCTGTTAGATTGTTGTATTTCACTACTAACTTGAAATTGTTATAATTTTCCTGATGTAAATGTAATAGGAAATCTGAATATAAATCTTCTTATGGGTATGATTGCTTTGTATCTTTAGAATAATTTTTAATAGTTTTTACTTGATTAGATTACATCCTTGAAAAAGAAAATTGTTTCTAATGAGGAGAAGGAGTTATAAAAGACATCTAGAATTGCATTCCAGGAGCATTAAATAAAAAATGTAAATATTATGAATAATAAATAAGGTTTAAAATGTCTCATTTGAATATCACACTACGAACTGATAGGTAACTGATTTTGCATTTGCCTTCTCTTTCTTCATTCTTCCCACTCCTCCTTCATACACCTTTTCTGTACCGCTGCATGCTTCCACAATTCTGCACTCACCTCTGAGATTCTTTCTGTAACCCACTTGTTTGTTTGATGCCCCAGATATCACTGCTAAAGAAACAAAGGTCATTCTCTGTGTCTACTGTGTTAAGCCTTAATGGTACTAGTTGCCTCAAATATCCTTCTACTCTTAAGAATTTGGAATAACAGGTTTCATACACTTACTACAGAGCAGGTTATCTACCTGAAAGTCATTCAGGAGTGCTGCTGGACCGAGCTGAGGCTGAAATTAATTCTGTTAAACAGAAATTCAATCATGATTTAAAACACGAAAAGCAAAAGCTTCATCAGAAACTCATTACCAAGCGAAGGCGGGAAATGCTACACAAGGTAATTATTTTCAGTATTACTTTCACAGGGCTTATCATGAATTAAAAATAAAGTGTGGTGCTTAGGACAGGGGTCAATGCTATCAGGAGCATGGCTGAGAATAAGTGCTGTTTGGTTTTAGCTGTGTAGCACCATGTGATGTATTCATTATAAAGTAATAGCTGTTCTTTTAGAAAAAGCTGCAGGAAAGTAATATAACTGGAGAAACTTGTGAAGCTTCTCTATTTAGTCTAACCTGTCCAAAGGGGTGATGCTCTGTGACGTGCAGACAGGCAAAAGCCCACTGAGGTTCTGGAGTCAGTGAGGGAGATGGCACAGGTCTTTGAAAGTCATTGTCTTCTGTGGGTTTCCTGGCTATGTGTGACTTGAATGATTTCTGCAGCATAGTTAAAATTCACCTACAAAACGAAAGTATTTAAAAGATTCTGCATCTGTAGCTGCCTGTGGTAGAACTCACGTCACCTAACCTGAGCCACCCAAAAATCAAGGCTAAATTCAAGAGCTCCAAATCATCTTCCATTATGAGATGACTTTGCAGGTCATCTTCCAGAAGGGAGTTATCTAAATTCCCTATCTTTGTCTGCTTGAAGGATGTAGAGAAAACTATCTTGTATTAATTGATACTTCTTTAGATGACTGAAATTGGATGAGATTAAATTTACCTTTTTCAGGGTATGGGTTTCAGTGTTTTCTGTAATAGATATCCATAGAAGGAAAGACAGCAGGAGTAACAATGTAGACTTCATTTGTTCTATTTATTCTCAGTATAAGTAGCTGTGGTTTAGCTTTCCAATTACATTGCTGCATTCTCTAAGATGGGGAAAATAAAATTTTTAAAAAAAAACCTTTTTTCCTCCCCCTCATTTTTTTCTTCTTTTTCTTCCTTGCTGTTTGATCCAGATCCACTTCTGGAAAGCTGCCAGATAATTAGAGTTCAGCCAGTTGGGGTTATGTCAAACTACAAGATCATGCATTTGTTTAGATGTTAGCCCTTTTATCTAGCAACAATCCAAATTATCACAGGCCTATGTTAGACCTAACAATTTGAATTATCACAGACCTGACAGATGCACACACAGACATCATGTTGAGGACCAAATAAGTCCCTGAACACTGAAAAGCAGTTTTGAGAACACTAAAAAACAAACAAAAAAGAAACTCTGTATTGCTATGAAATACTATTTAAAGAACTAGAATTTGAGATGTTCCTTCTCTTAACCTTGTTTCTCCTTTTGGCAAATGAATCAGCAGAAAGAGCATCGGAAGGAGCAGCTGTCACTTGGAGACCCCTTCAGTACTACTAAGGAGGTTACCCACTACCTGAGCCACTGGAAGAAACTTCTAAGCAATCACACCATTGAATTTGAAGAACTTACTGAAAAGCTTGACAGTGAGGCCAGTGAAGAGTTTAAAGAGCTTCTGTTTAGTCTAACAGAGAAAACTGTTGAAGAGCTTAAACATGTTCAGTATGGAGTATTTGTGCAAGAACTGGTAAAGCTTGGTGTGCCAAAGATGTTCCTGCTGGAAGCTGTGGAGGAGCATAAAAAAGACATGGTTGTTAAACATGAACAGCTTGAAAGGGAAGAGCATGACAAGAGCACAGCAGCTGAAGAGCTGCTTCATCTCACCAGGCAGAAACTGATTCAAGAGCTGGAAACGAGCCTTTTGGAACAAAAAAAATTAAGGAGCTGGGAACAATCGGTGTTCATGCAAGTATCTCTCTGTACCCTTTTCTTAGTTGAACTAGGAGTTTTCACACCTGTCTATTATAATTCCTAATGACAAGTTCTCTGTTGTGTACATGGGAATGGATTTTTCACAAGTGCTTAGGTCCTGCAGTGCTGGCAGGTGAGTCAGCAGCCCTAGCACTGCAGTGGAAGCCCTGGGAAATGGTGGTTTTGAAACCCAAAAGGTGGAATGTTTTTATACTTTGTGTCAGGTCTCACTTGTGCATCTTTCATTATTATTTTTCTGTTCTCAACGGTCCATCTCTTTGGAAATGTCAGTTAGTGTGTCAGGCCTAATTAACCCTATGTTCTGTTTTGTTTATATTCCTTCCAGCCACAAGTCAAGCCCTACTCATGGGATACTTGTTTTAAGCTCTGTCACAGTATTTCCCCATATTTCATAAATACACTTCACAGCAGTGTACATCTCTGTCTCATGGGTTCCGTGCATCAGACTTGGCCCATCTGGCCCTGCTGACAAAGTGCCCCCAGCACCCAGTCCCCAGCTAGAGAGCTGTCATGGCATGGGCAATTTTGCAAGGAGATTTACTGGCCTTGGGCACACATTTTGACCATTGCTGCCTGTTATGATACAACCTTGGGGAGGTGAGAAAGTGAGTGGTGGCCTTGCCACCACTGGGGCAGCTTGCTCAGGGACAAACCATGACTGCAGCCCAGAGTCAATGTCCATGGTGTCTCTCAGACTGGGCAGCAAGGACCCTGAGAGATTGGCACCATTTGTTAGCATTTCTTCTAAGCTTTCAAGTACATTTATGACTAGCTGTCCATTACCTGATTATTTACACTACTACATATCCTGTACAATGTCCATTTAATAACAGCCATTGTTAGACATGTGGGAACAGGAGAACATAGTCTTTTGTCAAAACTGTAGCATTAGGGGATGCAGCTGGAACAGGCAAGCCTGTATTGGGCTGTCTGACCCTGGAGTAGAAGTATGGGGCATGAAAAATTGAACAGAGTAGGGGTATAGGGAATAAGAAAGCATTATTTAAAGTTTGTCCTTCATACCTCTTCTTTATAGCAAGAGAAATTTGCACAGGCAGTTTTGTCCAGACAGCATCTTTGTTAGTTTGCGTGCTGCACAGTATCAAACCACATGAAAGAAATACAAAAAGAAACCTTGCCCATTGCAGGTTTGCTTTGTTAAAGTGAAACAAAATAAATCCATTTGGCTTGTTTTAATTCTAATTTCAAGGCTTTTGTATCTTTTTTAGCATTTTAAATACTTTTCTATAAGCCATTTCAACGTATTTTCTAGCATGTCTTATTATCTCTTATTTATATTGCTATGAGCAAGGAAGTAGATTGTATGACCCAGCAGGTCTTTCCTATTTCTGACTTACAGATTCCATGATAATTGTGTTCCAGCCTGCAGTGTCTCCTGTTGTATTTGTTAAATGCTATCTTTATTTACAGAAACAATAAGCTGGGTTGGTTTTTTTTCTGGTAAAATACTGGAAAATACATATAAAAAAATGCAGCATTTGCACAACTATTCTATCAAAAGCCCCTTTAAAATCTGTCACTATTTTTATGTTCAGTCCACTGTCAATCTTGATATTTTGATGCCAGATGCCAGCTCTCATGTTTATATTCTCATCTGCTATCTAGTTTTCACCAGTAATTATTTTGAATGATAGCTTTTCTTTTTTTGTTATTTATCAAAGAGACCATGAGTTAGTAAAAAATATTTATGAAGATCATTAATGATTAAGGTCCTTTTTAAACATGGACAAGACAAAACTGTGGTTTGCTGTATTATTTTTTCATTATATCTCTGTCTGTATATCTGTATATATGGATATATAGTATGGATTTTCTTCTAAAAGTCTGAGAGAACATGAGAAATGATTAGGTATACTGTAAATGCTTTCTTGGAGGAATATTGCCATAAAGTAAGTAACTTTTTGAAGAGGAAAGCTTTATCCATTAAAAATGCTTTGATTTAGCTGTGCTTTTGCTGGTTAGTAAAGAAAAATAAAGATTTCTAAAAACAGAAATATTTTAGTGAAATGCTGAGGTAGGTGGTCTAGGCCTGTGATTTACTGAATAAAAGCATCAGTCCAAATGGACCATACATTATAATATGTTTTAAAAAGAAAACTTTAAAAAAAATATGCTGTTCATGCTTTAGATACAGATATGTTTTGGGGAAATAGAGAACATTTCCAAACAAAAAGTTCTGCTATTTTTTTATGAAGTGCTCTTAAGGAAATGTTTCAGTCGCAGGATACAGTGATGAATGTCATCTAAGGTTAATCAGAACTGGAAGATGAATTTAGGTTTTAGCATACTTTATTTTTAAGTCAACTTCAGGATCAGTTCCCCAGACTTCTATGCTGAGAACCTTCCTCCTGCAAAACAGGAGCTCTGAGTGAGTCAAACTGCTGCTAAAATATACTCTGCTGTTCAGACTGTTAAAAGTTTTTCTACAAAGAACAGCTGGAGCCCTTATGACTTGGTGATGGGAGGGATGGCATATATGAGTTTGTTATAAAGAAATACTGGGTGTTTTCCCCCTCTCAGTCAGTAGCTGTGACTGCTAAGTGCCAGGAAACAGCACAAGGAGGATTTATGGGAGGCTTTTATCTTCAAGGTTTCTGTTGTCTGAAGAGATGGAAGGATTCTCTGCATAGGAAATGTGCTAAAAAATATTTATTTTTCCAAATAGTCAGAAACTGTTTTCCCTTGAAAATGAAATTTTACAGTCCAGGAAGTTCTGTATGCAGAACTTAAAGTATCCTCAAGGATGTTTTGAACTTGCTCAGTCGTATGTGTGGAATCATTAACTGATGTATGAATAAGACAAAAAAGGATGATCATTCTCATGTCCAGAATTTGTCTGCATGTCTCTCACATTTTATGTAAAGTTGCCTACATCGCTGAGGAGCAAATAGCTTTCATTTTTTTAACAGGCAGCTTCTAAGTTTACCCCTCTCACTATCAGAAGAGGAATTGCTTAGAGTGAGACGAGAGCTGCACTGCTGCTTCTCTCAGGTGGACAGCAGTTTGGCTTGGCCCAAGATCAGAGGAAGAACCTTGCTTCAGACTTTTGAGATGGAGCAGAGGGATGCAGAACTGCTGAAAGTCGATCAGAATTTAGCAGTGACCGACAAACAGGTGGGAATGATGTGGGATCACTGTGGGGATGTCCAAGGGCTTCATGGGTGTATCTGCATGTTGTTAGCCTCATCTGCATGTATGGATCTGTAGCTTCTCCACAGATGTGACAGTGGTGCACACTTCTCCTGTCTGTGTGGATTGATGGACCTTAAAGATAATTGTTTGGGTAGCAGTTGGATAAATATTTTCTTCACATACACCTGTGTATTTCTGCTGTTTGCAAGTCCCCCAGCTTTCCCAAAAGGAAGGCATAGGTATAAAGAAGCAGATAGATGGCCAGAGGGGCTGCATTTCTGAGAAGAGTCAACAGAAATGCCAAAAACTGGAGTGGTGCTGAGGCTTGCTCTGAATGTCAGGGACAGGTTGGGTCCCTTACAGCCCAAACTGAGGTTTCTCTGGCAGCGCCTGTGAAGTACTAAATTTGGCACTAAATCAAGGAATGATTTAGTCCCACAATGTCTTGTCCACACAGGAAGGGGGTGAGGGATATTAATTTCTCAATAAAATGTAAAACCTATAGAGTCAGGTAAACAATTTTCAATTCTTAAATAGTAGGAAAAAAGTGTTTCCTATATGAGTTGATTCTGATCCTATCATAAAAAGGAAGACTTGGCCTTGCTTTGTTTTTCTTCAGTTTTCTTTTCTAAATGTGTAAACTAACTTGTGTTAATTGTACTAGGAATTAACCTAGTTCAAAACCTTAATTTTTAAAGTACTAAAGGAGAGAAATGACTTTGCAAAGCCTTATAGCTGAACAGATGTTATTGTTTCCCCAGGAGTATGTTATACTTAGTTGATATTCATGTAAAGACATATAAAGGTCAAGAATCATTTGATTATGTGGAACAATGCTCCTTAATAGTATCATGGTTCATTTGTGATTCACGTACTGTGTCTTGAAAACAATGTTGTTCTTAAATTAATATTCTTTGTTCATTTTTAACCATGCTGAGGAGTAAACATATCCACTAAAATCTCTTACTGTCACTGCTAAAGCTTGTTTAAAATCACATTTATGTGCTTGCAGTTTTCATGGAAAGGATGAATATGTAATTCTTCTTGAAAGAAATTAAAAATGGTATTTCCAACTTTGAATATCTGAAAGGAATCTTCTGATTTAATTGACAGCACCTTCATTTCAGAAATACTTTCTCAGGGAAAGTCATCCTTACTAAGTGTTTCATTAATTGGTAATCTGCCCATAATAGCAAGTAATAATCTTTAATGTTAGCATCATCATATACCTCTTACAAATACAGCTTTTTGTGCTCATCTTCTTATAGCAGCATTCTAAAGTAAAAAAGCCAGGATCCAGAAATAGAAATAAGATAGATATCCTGAAGGAATCTTTACAAGACAAAATTTTTATTTATGAAGACTCAGTGAAAGATGAAAATTTGAATAAGGTAAGTGCAAACTTATCTACACTAAGGTTAAAACCTAAATCTTTACTAATTAAAGAATGATATTTTTCTATCAGTGTGAATAAAAACCAGATAAAGGCATGAGGTCTAGTGGTATGATGTGTCTTTCTCTCTACTCTTGGCTGCATTTGTCAATAAGATGTATTTCAAACTTAATAGTTTTGTTTTTATTTCTGTACGTTAGTCACAGAACTGATTTAATATCTTGCCCTTTTTTCTTCTGGTGGTTCTGTATGCATGATTGCAAAACTCCTCTAGATCCTGTGGTTTTCCTGGTAAGGTTTTCAAAACATAGTATCACAGAATGGGTTGAGTTGTAAAAGGAATTTAAAGGTCATCTAGTCCAACCCCACTGCACTGAGCAGGGACATCTTCCAACTAGATCAGGTTGCTCAAAGCCCTGTCCAACCTGACCTTGAATGTTTCCAGCAATGGGGCATCTGGTGAGTCTTTATTCTGCTAAGGACTCCAGAACTGGACACAGTATTCCAGATGAGGTCTCACCATGGTGGAGCAGAGGGGCAGAATCACCTCCCTTGACCTGTTGGCTACACTTCTTTTGATGCAACCCAGGATATGCTTGGCTATCTGGGCTGTGAGTATGCATTGCCAGAAGGTGCTTCACTGCATACTTCAGTTGATTTAGTTCTTGGTAGTTCTTAGACCTCTTGTAACACTACTAAAAACCCAGAAATGGCTTCGGTTCTTAGATCAAAAGACTTCTAGGGTAGAGGCTGAGATTATTTGTACAAATCTTATTGAAAGGGAGCCTTGATTCTGGTAGGTATCTTTTAAAAGGCTCACAGCCCCAGTTTAAATGCCAGTATGGGATTTTGGAGGCTTTTTCCTTCTCTGCCAGCAGATGTTCCGTGAGGTGGTTCTTTGTATTCCTTCACTTTTCTCTCCTCTTTCCCACCTGTAATATATGAGTAATACTACTTCAATGTATCAGAGAAACGTTACAATGGTAACTGTTAGACAGGTGGTACACAGCTGTAAGGACTATGCAAAACAAGCAGATGTCATTGGTAGTTAAATTATTTTTATCTACAAATTTTCACAAATTATTGCAATATCAGTTTTAGTACCAATTTGGACAAAATTTTGTTTTTACATCTCTTCCCTGTGCTTTTTATACTTGTATCCTGAGGAATGAAAAATACTAGGTCAATATTTATTCAGGAATAATTTTTCTTCTATATGAGAGCAACGTGCTGTTAGTATTGGTTGCAGATGATAAAAGCAAATCTTTATCTAGTCCAGCACACAGTCTCTGAAAGCAAGAGCAGGTGCTTCGCTGAGAGTGCAACACTCCTTAGTAATTTAATAACTCTGGTCCAAGGATGCCCTAGTCCTTTAATGGAGGCTTTTAAAGTTTTCACTTCAATACTTTCAATACCTTTTTTTTTTTTTTCTTTTTTGGTACTGTTACTTGAAGTACAACAGAGTAGTGGCTAAGCTTTTATGTTACTGAATACTTGTTTGGTCAGGCACAGTCTGAAAATCACTTTGGGTC
>VWZO01016861.1:47366-63617 GCA_013396975.1 Bucco capensis | reverse complement strand
GATTTTCAGACTGTGCCTGAATCAGCTAGGAGTGAGAGAAGGCTAAATACCTGTGAACAGCACTATAGTATGGCTCAGCCCTAGATGCCCAGCAGCTGAGTACAAGCAGCTTTAAGCAACAGAATTCCTACCTGCTACCTCATAATGCCATCATGGTAGTATCAGTGATGAGGATGGATTTGTCCACCAGAGATGATGATCATGTTGGATTATTTTAACCCAGAAAGGCTGACAAGTTGGTAAGAAGAAAATCCCTGAGAGTGGGAAGTATCAGTTTGGTCCATCATGTTCTTAGAGTATTCCAAGAGTGATTTCTCATGGAATTTTTCAAATGGAGAAATAACATCTTGCAAAAAAAAAAATAATCTGTTTAACATTAGAACACTTACAAATACATTGTCCAGGAGTGTACATGCTCATACTGCTACAATTAATTAAAGTTAAAAAGGGAAAAAAGAAATCAGAGCTGGGAATATATAACAATAAACTAAATACAAAGAAAAGCAGGAAAAACAACATTTAGAGAATCCTGTATCATTCCAAAAGGAATTTATAAAGGAAAACTACACACAGAGAGGTGCAAACTGCTAATTTTGAAAATCACGTGAGGGTTGTCTATTAGAAATTATTCTTAAGGGTATTTGTGACAGCTTAATTTGCCTATTTAAAATAAATATACTGCATTCCTTTTTCAAATGCTCTTCTCCCACTCTTAAATGATAGAAGCTCATTTAACAACTGGTAGTCAAACATGTTCCAACAATAGCAAAGCAAACTGCTGAGGATTATTCCAGGCAAAAATAATTCTGCCATTCTAAAAAAAGTGGCTGGCAATTAGTGATTTCAGTTGGCCTTTTCCCCACAGTGTTTAGCAGAATGTTATATTTATGCCTTATTAAAATGTACAGAGATTCTAAAATCTTAAATATAGATCTCCTTGCTAATTCTCTTTCAAAGTCAAATAGATAACACAGAAATGGGGAAACAATCTTAGACCAAAGAAATGGAAAGGGCATATTGGGTTATCAAAGAAATCCTTCTATTCATATGCCAGCATTGTCTGTGTCAGCTTTTGACATTCCAGAGGAGTATTTACCAAGGTTAAACCATATTTCTACATAAGAGTATCTTAACAAGGTCAAGAGAAAAAGAAAATAACCACTTTTAGAGTATATTTGTATCAGTTAAAGTTAAGCTGTTAGCTTTCCCCCCTTGTGAGTTTAAACTCGCAACTCCTCACACATCTTTTACACCAATTAGAAAATTCTCTACTTCCTTTGTTAGAAACAGTTTACTCATCATTGATGGCCTGGAGAAAACATGGATTATACAAGTGCACCATACAAGGCCTTAATTTTTAGTTGCTTTTGACAAAAAAAAAAAAAAGGTGGAAAAAGGTTGTGATAAGTCTCAGAAGTGACTAGCACAGATTGTCTTCCAAAGTTGTCATGTTTGCAAGTGGAATCAGTGCGGGGCATGAAACCTCAGAGGAACTTCATCATCACCTTTCTACTATGTTCCCAGAGGAAAGAAAGTTTATATGGGAGAAAACAAACAAAAAAAAGTCATAACAGTGACCCACAATTCTACTCCTTGGGGCCATGCATAGGCTGTTAAAAGCAAGATAGATATCCCAGCCTGCCTCTTGCTTGCTTTTACTGCACAAATAAAGAAGATTTCAAGCACTGCTTATGGTGAAGTTCCTTCAGACTCTACAAGTGAAATAGCCCATGTAGAATGAGGAGACAAAGACTGGATCTAATTAAAGAGTCAAACTACATTTTTGTCATCAACAAGCTCCAAAAGGGGAGAAGTATCCATCTATCTGGCATCACTTATTGCAGTATTATATTTTAAGAGTTGTATTACTTTTCAGCTCCATGAAAGTCTTCTCTACATTCCATTCTCTCTCAACCCACAGTGCAAGAACAGACCCAAGCTCTACTTGTGTCTTTGTTGATAGTGAGTGTTTCTACCTCTCATTCCTCTCCCCCCTTACTGCCTCCCCTACCACCACATCAAACCATAGCACACATATAGAGAAAAATACAGACCAAAGATAAAGTCTGGGTCATTAACCAGTCAAGAACAGATTGCCTTCTGGAATACATCATTTCAGTGGCACAAGGGTGCAATGCAACCTCTGGCAAACACATAAAAAGAAACCTTTTTTGGGGAAAAAAAAATGCTATTTTCTCCTTTGAATTAATCAAAATTGAACCATGAAACCTACTTCAATTGCTGTAAGATTTCTCACTCACCATATAGCAAACACAAACAAGCAGAAGTACTTCAATCATAAAGAGTGAAATAATAACAATATTAGAAATTAGTGTCGTTTACTGCATACTCCTGACTATCCAGCACAAGCAGAATCATTTGCCTTCTCTATGTGCTGAGCTTAAAAGTTAGAATAATGTTCTTTTTGATGAAAATTTAATTGATCAAGGATATTCTTTGCCCCTTAAATAATAAGATAGTATATGTAACTATAGGATATCTATCTCTAAGTGGTTAACACAGGAGGCAAGTCTGCAAATTAGTGTGGTGAAAATATTTGCAGAATAAGGATAATATTATTTACTGTCTTTCCAAATTTTTATGTCACATATAAAATCTTCTCAGTATTACAAAGACTATTTCAGAGACAAGACATAGGAAAAAAGCTACTAGAATGCCTATGTTTCCACTTTGAGAATGTGCTCATATGGTACATATTAATAAATATCAGTGAGATTAAGTCAAAATAACATATATGGGCAATTGAGAAAGAAGTTTCTGAGTCACTGGGAATTGCTAGTATACTTATTTACAGGAGCACTAAACAAACCTGTGATGATATTAAAATCTAGGTGAAGCCTACATTAAAGCAGAGGAGGAATAATGAAGATTAAAAAGACAATACACCTGTACTACAAAGAAAAACCCTACCATTTCTCACTGAACAGGGAACTAAATTGAGCTTCTCAGTTCATTAAGAATAAAGTGAAAAACAAGTTTTGGCCATATTAGAAATTCTTCAAAGGTTTCAAAGTGTTAATAGGATAAGGTGCAATTCTGATCTTAGAAGTAGTTTATAATCCCTGATACAGGAAATGAGGAGAAATAAAAACATCTATATATCTATTTATTTATACATTACTTCATATGGTCAATGTACTTCAGAAGCATGGGATAAATACCTTTAAAGGAAGAAAGTAAATAGATCTTTTGCTGAATAAATGTTACAGCAGGTTTGCCATCACATAAGTTTCCCTGAGAGCTGGACAATGGCTCCTCAGGTGATTTGTTTATGATTCAGTTTTGGATAAGTGTGTGAGATGCAGCACCAGAAGCAATGAGACATCTACTCATGTGCATCTTCCAAATCAAGGCGTGGGCTGATGAAATATATAACAGCTCAAAATACTCTAATTAACAAATCTGGAAGCCTTTCTCTAAATCCAGAGTAGTTTCTGGGCTCTTTATGGAAGACAGATACACACAGGATCTTTACTACAGAGAATTGTCAGCAATGAACCAACTGCTTCAGTCTTTCATTCTTCTCCTTTGCCAATGCTTGAGCTTTCCAGACACTTTAAGCCCCTATGAATCTCATTCCCCACCGAGGCTACCAGAGCAGATAAACTTTTGATCCTGTCCTGCCGCAGAGGGAAAACCAAAACTTTTTTCCAGTTTCCTTGATGCTATGACTCTATCCTTTTTCTCTTTAACAATCTCATTTTCCTAATTCTCAACACTTGAAGGACCATTTTCCTTTTTCTCTTGCAGTCTAGAGATCCATTTCCCACGCTGCTAGGCTATAAAGCATTACATTTCAGCTTCTAAGACATGCATTTTGAAGGCAACAACTGCAAGTTTTTAGGTATAAAATATTACACTTCCTCTCCACCACAATTAAATCAAGCAGATTTAAATGCTATATGAAACCCTCCTCTTCAGTTTGAAAAGCACAGCAGAATGTATACAGAAGGCTCTCACTACCATGAGGGCACCTGTCCTCAGAAGAAGTCTAGGTTGACAATAACCAAAGCAGGCCAGACCCCTCACATTTCTCCCCAACTCTGTATAGGGAAGATGAGAGTTTGGTACATTTTGAGAATTGACCTTTCTCTAATAAAAAGAATCACAGTTGCTCTTTTAAAGCAAATTTCTCCATCTGGATCCAGGTGAAGAAAATTGCAGTGAGATATTACCTGCAAGAAGGACCTAATTAAACAGAATTGATTATATCCCCAATGTTTGTTCCTACTTATGATTTAGGAACTTCACTCAACTTCACTGCACAGGAGACCAGGGAAGCAAGAAGGAAAATACAAAAAATGCTGTATTTGAATGGCAATTATTTTCTATCCCCCAGCTGGTTCTGGCAGTTATTTCAAAATGTCAGAGAATTCATTGCGTTTTGATGAAGGGATTTGTTATTTCTGAGTTGTGAACAAGACAGGCCAGGGCACAAAGTTCAAAACATAGCATTCACAGAAGGCAATAATTAGAACTACTCAACTAAACTAAGATGCTGTGGCAATTGAACAGCTCTGTCTGCTGGTAGTAGGGTCAGAAATTTAATGTTGCACCATTTGGTGTAATGGCTATGATATCTGCCTGCTTATTTTCACACCTCTATGGGATGGTAATTATAGTAGCATCCTCTTATTTGTAATTAGGTGGCAGTACTCATTTAAACTGACTGTAACAAAATGAGAAAAGTATAGGATCAGACAAAAATGGAGAAAGTAAAGGCCTGAGCATTAAATGCCTCTGAACTTGACTCATTTTCCTTCAAAATTTCAAAAAGACTAGAGAAGGAATGAAGTGTGATTTTTATACTCTTAAATATATCTTTCGTATTTTACTTTTACAAAGCAATTGCACTAAAATGAAAGGAGAAAAAAATATGCTTTATTATTTGATATCACTCAATATTTTGATTCCACCCCCTCCCCCTTGAGATAACAGGTAAATCCTGCTGCATGCATAGAATAAAACCACAGGCTCTTTTCTGTGTTTGCCAGAAGTTTCCTTTAACTGTTGAATTTCATTTCATAACCTTCCTGGACCTCTGATAAAGTGAAAGCTTGCACTGAGATTAGAAAGGGAATCAGCATGATTTGACAAGCCATTTGATGTATTTGCCTGTAATAACTCTGGCACTGCAACCTTCAAGGGGACAGAAAGCTGACAGCCAAAAAGAGGAGACAAAGAATGTAGTTCTGTGACTAGACACCAGTCTTTTATAAAAAACTCTAGGGTTTTTATGAGGAGGAAAAAAAAAAAAAAAAAGAGATACATTTGTTAAGTATTTTTTTTAAACTTCTTTCATCCTGAAAACAAAGAACATTTGATTGCTGAATATACCTAGTGATCAAGATCAAACCTTGTAACAGTTTGAGCATAAAGTAGTCAAAACGCTCTGCACATGAAGATAATTAGAGTATCTGAATGCACAAATCAATAGCACATATCTGGTGGAGGTGTTTTGACTTTAAAATCAGATTAAGATTGGAGAAAAAGTCTTAAAGAACTAAAATTGCTTCATTGCTAATGGGGCAATGCCAGCTCACCAGAAAAACCTCAAAGACTGTTTCTTATTTTTCTTTCCTACCCTCAATTTAAACTGTGAGAGTTCCTGCTTCTTTGAGATTCTTCTCTTGACTATCTCAACTAATTTCATTTGTTTGCCCTCAGAACTCCTCTCAGAAAGGTCTTCTGCCTGGCTCATTCTGCAAACTTTGAAGGTAATAGCACAGAAATTTGGAAATCTCTGTGGAGTTCACATATCTCATTGTCTATCACTTTTGTTCAGTTCCTGAAGTATTTTATTCTGCATGTAATCCTGTAACAATTGCCAAAACTATTTATGTAATGAAGCATTTAAAGAAAAGTAACACAGCCCAGTACAATCATTATAAAAGTCAGAATAATTCTAGATGGGGTTTATTTATGCATTCTCCACTCCATTAATTTGAAATGAAAATTTAAGTATCAAGTCACTGAAAATCTTTCTTCTTAATTATGCAGATGTATCTTCCAGAATTTCCCAGTCTTGAGTCATACAAGCTGTACATAAACATAAAAACATTGAAATACATTAAACTTGTTAAGGAGCAAGTTTTTCATCAATGAATTGCTGAAAATTAAAGTACATCAACCAAATTCCCTCAATTATTTTCCATCTGCTGGGACTTAACATCCATTATACATGCTTGGTTGAAGACAAGTGATAATGCTGGGGAGAAATTCCTGACTAGATTTACCAGAGGAAACATTAAATATTCTGTTATCAAGCAATGTAAGCTTCACATGCAAACAAATCTTAACTGATAGCAATGTGGCACTTACATAAATAAAAAATCCTCTAACTGTATATTTAAGGAAGGACCAAAGGGATATTCCAGACCATATGACATCACACTCAGCATATAAAGTCACCATTACACATGATGGATCTCTGCTGGCCTGGAGATGGCTGAACCCCTGCCTGTGGTGGGAAGTGCTGAATGAATTCCTTGTTGTGCTTTGCCTGTGTGTGGGGCTTTTCATCTTCCTACTAAACTGTTTTTATCTCAACCCATGATTTTTTGTTTAACTTTTACCCTTCTGATTCTCATCTCCATCCCACTGGAGGGGAGCAAGAGAGTGGCAGTGTGGGGCTGAATTGCCATGGGTTAAACATGACCCAGTCTTAACAGCCAACAGTAGCTTCTGCAAACATGCTTTATTCCTTCTCCTTAGCATGCTCTCATTTCTTACCCTGATTTTGCCTAAGGACAGAGATTCACAAACTCTAGTATCAACTGAAATTACTGTCAATACACAGGAAAATGATTGTAAAAGTAGGGCAAGAAATGATGAAGTAGTAAAAAGGCAGGACAGAACAACTCTATAAAAGACAGAGTCAAGCAGAACGGCAATGAAAGAGTAGATATAACCCAGCAGTGTTAACCTAGTCTCACAAAGAAATAACAAAGTGTACAGAACTGGCCGTAGGATTGGCCAACAACATATTTAGAAGGAAATATTTTGGGAGATATTGGCAATGTTCAAAACCCTAGTAGACGTGGACCTGAGAAATCTAGATTAGTTGGTCCTGCTCTAAGCAAAGAAGCTGAACTAGAGGATCTCCAAAGGTGCCTTCCAACCTCAACAATTCTGTGATATCACTGAAGAATGAAAAATTAATCAAACTTATCCTATAAGCCAATCTTGATGGTTTGGGTTTGGAGTTGATGTGGGATACCCTGACGACCAAAATGAATTCTTTGGAGCGGAGAGTGTTGATAACCACACAGAGAGTCTCAAATTGTTGAAGACAGGATTGTAGTAGGTATCCTCCACCTTTACGCTGTTGAGATCTACTTGGCCACTCATGGTGGATTTCTTCCCTATACATGAAAAGAAGCCCTGACTTTTCTGAGAAGTCCTTGGTTTCCAAAGCACTAGCTTGATGCCTAGGCCTGTGTCCTCCCTGTTCTCTAAGGTTTGCTAAAGATACTTCTTTCAGAGTAGGCTGATAGAAGTATAGTTAGACGCAATCTTTTGTTGTCTCATGACATTTCTGTTACAGAAGTGCTCACATAGATGTTTATCTTTGCATTGTCAAAAGTTGGAAATACAATAAAATAAAAGACTGGATGATTTTGAGCTCTGGTTTTCTTTTATCCTAAGACATTTAATGAATTCATAAAACACCAAAACACCAGGAATGTATATATTTTAGTAGACCACAGAAGAAAAACATTCCTTGTAACCATTCTTCCTCCTTACTCGATAAATGGTTTCAGTAACATTCATCATTCATTAAATATGATTCATCTCCCTTGGCCTTTATTCACTGCTTAATGTTTCTAATGAACTTAATGTAGCAAGTGATGTAATCAGACAAAAGCATGGTAAGAGTTCTTTCTGCCTCTATAAGCACAATCATATTTAATTAATTAATTTAGTGTTAACTGACAGTATTAGTTAACTATTACAGACCCAATACATTGTCTACCTTAGAGAAGGAGGTTCTTCATTACCACACAAGAGCTAGGATCTAATTGTTGCCATTTTAAATGCAAGATGCATTAGTATCTCATTAAATGTGCTCCACAAACCAAAATGGAATAGGTATAACTGAAAACAGTAGGTAAAATTACATTCCAACAAGTGAAGCGTGGATAGAGGTTTCAATCTGGAACCAGTACTCATTAGTGAATCATACATTTTCCTCTGCAGATAGCTATTAAAGCAGTTCAGTCAATGAAGAATAGCATCTAGCAGCATTTTATTTTCTATTTCTCCAGACAATTCAGAATGGTATTTCACTTTGATTTCAGTATGCATAGGTTGGCAGCACTCCTATTATCACTAGGTACTACACTATGGAATGAAATACAGGTATAAGAACTTTAATTTTGTGTTTGTTTGGGGTTTATTCCTTGTTTATATTGATTTGGGCTTTTTCATTTGTTTTTCTTTGATTTTTTTGTTTGTTGTTTTATTTTATTTTTTCTGTTTAACTTCACAAGAAGTCAATGAACATTCTGGATCCTGTTGTTTTGTTCCCTCCATCTCATGCCTATCCCTTCCATAACTTCACATACCAGCATGTGATTACCATGGATACAGGATATTTCTTAGAAGTCGTATGTCTATTTTTAAATGGCACTACCATCTCTCTAAGAAGAGGGTCCCTAAAATGTTTATTTTTTTATAGCTGGAAAATATATATTGCCTATTATTAAACAAGCATGGTAAGCATTCAGAAGATTTTTACTGTGCTTTCATCATATGAACCTGAATATCAAGAAGTAGTCAAGACAAAAATTTCCAACAGCAGCTCTAGAAGAACCTTCATGCAATTTTGCCTTAGGGATTCAGTGAGCCACAGTTTGCAGCTTTGTTTAGAAAAAGTAATTAGATCCTATAGTTTGACAACATAGAAAACAAAAGATGTAAAGTAATCCCATACTCATTTTTGCCCTATTTTCAATAAGTAAATTGTGCAAGATAATGGTGGGGGGGAGAAGAGAGTCAAGCTGAACAGTCATGTTATTAAGTCTAAGAGCTATCAGTATTTTGCCAGAGATCAACTGATTTTTTTTTTCCAGTGGAGAATGTCAATAAGTCAGAAATACAAATATCATAGAATATTATTTCATTTTTTCTAACACTCTGTAGTAAGTAATTTGATCCATTATTGCAGTCTTGAAAAAGAGAATCAGAGTGGTTCCCATTTAATGAAAATGCTTATAAGTAGTTTCCATTTGAAAAAAAAAAAAAAAGTAGAGACAGGCTTCTTTTCATCTCCCCTTCAAGAGATAATTACTCCTACGTGAAAGAAAATGACTTGATTCTTCTGAAAGTCTGATAAAAATCATAGAAATTTTAGATTTACTTGCAAAAGCCATCTTTTGTTTCCAGTTTATCTTCATATACTCACTGTCATAAAGCAGGAATTCAAGCTCTAAGACAAAAGAACCAAGACAGCCCTCAGCAGGATGTAAAACTCAGGAAAATATTCAGCTGTAATAAAAGATGTCAAAGGGCTTCCAATGAAGATCATAGCAGCATTTACTTCAATTACTTCTAACAAATCCACATTATCAGTGCAATGTGTGTGCTGCTGCTATGTAGGGTGCAATCAAGTGCAGATTCATCATGATGAAATGGCAGCATGGAGTTACATTGAAACCAGTTAGGAAAGGTGAAGACTTTGCCTCCCTAAGTACCATGAAAGTTTGATACTGACTTAAAGAGACCAGTTTTTTCTCTCCTCCCCCATCACATCCTCCATGTTTTTGAGAGTATTTTCTACTGTCTTTAGGCAGTCACCTTAATTATGTAATAGAGCATCTTCTCAATGTTTATCAATATCTAGAGGTGGGAGTCAAGAGGATGGGGTCAGACAGTGACAGGACAAGGGGTAATGGACACAAACTGCAACATGGGAAGTTCTATCTGAACATGAGGACACACTTCTTTGCTCTGAGGGTGCTAGAGCTCTGGCCCAGGCTGCCCAGGGAGGCTGTGGAGTCTCCTTCTCTGAAGAGCTTCCAAATCCACCTGGACATGATGCTGGGCAAGCTGCTGTGGGTGACCCTGCTTTAGTGCTACTTGCTTATTTTCAGCCTTTTCTCTCATCCATTGCCTGCCAACCTTCCCACTATTGTGCATTTTAGAACAAGCCTAAGGAAACAGCATAACCCAAACTTAGCACCTAAATGAGTTAATGAGTTTGGGTTTGTTTAAGAAGAAGGGTCAAGAGATAATATTTACAGCACTGTAACCAAAAGATGGGTGAAAATAAAAGGACTTGCTCTCTGTGTGCAGAAAATAATTAATTTCCTGCTCTGAACAGATAACATCTCATATCATGCTGGAGCTTTGTTAGGGACTCCAACACTTAATGTAACATGTTATAACTGCTTTAATAAATACAGAGAACTATTAGCTCAGATATAGCAAAGTGCCTCACCAGGCTCCTGCCTGTCCATATTAATTCAGCTGAGTATTTAACAGTCTTTTGTTCAGGGTAGTTCTTGTGTCACCTCTGAAGGGCCCACAGAAAGAAACAGAGGATAGGAGGCAAAATTAAATATCAATAGTGCTTGAGCACTACTGAAGAGAAGACACTTAAGGGGTTCTAGTCAGGTTTCACATTTGTGAATTCATCCAAGACTTCATCACAGAATGATCTTCTTCTCAGACTTGTTGTTAGAACAAGAGAACTAAAGCAACAGATAAAAATAGTCCCATTGCAAGGTCAGGGACTTAACTCTCAGTGCTGTGAGAGGTTATTCCACATTGCAATACCCTAAGAAAGCTAAAAATAGATTTTAAATGCAATGCAAGAGTAGTAAAATGAGAAATAAATATTAAGATAGACTAGGGAAAAAGCTGTATTAAACTGTCAAATCTACAGAAGTGAAAATGCTTCACATAAACTCATAATTTAAAGACTATTAACTGCATCACTGATCAAAATAAATCTGTCAAATATAGATCAAAATAAACAAAATCATACTCGGTTGAATAGAATAAATAGGAAAAAACCCACTCATATGTAAGTATCTAAGGGTTCCCACCCCTTTGGAAACACTGAGATTTGCACTGATAAAAGCAGGTTTGATTTATATTCACAGTTAACTCTAAGTAGCTGTTATATTTGGGACAGTTGAGCTGAATTCACTTAACTCTCTGAAGAGAAAAATAAAATTCTTATAGTGCAAGTAAGCATATTTTATTGACAATGAAACTCCAAGTATTTGAAAATTAGACCAAACTTCCCTTGTTTCCAATTTTTGGAATTTGTAAGCTTAGTTTCCAGGTCAATTTTTCTACTAAGAACAACTTTTCCTTAACCTTGAATTCAACAGCTCAAGACTTAACAGGCTGTTTTGCACAACTTTCCATGGACTCCAAAGACAAAGAATACAACAAGCATTTGTAATCAAAGCCATGGAATTAAAGCACAGATGTTCTTCAGTAATAATGTTGTAGTTTGTGCCTCTTATGAAGAAAAAAATCAAAATAAGACTTTGAAGTGTGGAACTATTGTTCTGATTGTGCAATAACAGTTTTATGCCTTTTCCAATTCTCCATAAAACTCTGAATTTCAGGGTGAGGAAAGAGGTTAATATTCAGACAAGTAAATATTGCTAAATATTGCTATTGATGAACAAACACATCACCAGAAAGCAAAGCCAAAGAGGTCCATTAGATACCTAGTGTAGCTGACATGTCTACACTGCATTCAAATATGCTATGTAAAGAAGAATTCAGTTAAATATTCATTTAAAATCCTTCCTGCCTTATCCTCCCAAACAAACAAAATAAAGCACACCACACTAAGACAACAAAAAGGCACAGGCAACTGCAATATGTAGAACTCATTAGCAGAGAGATGTGGTACTTGCCAGAGAATGGCAAAAGCAAATAAATAAAGCAAGCATCAAAGTTTCCCTGTCCATCTAAGCTGGGAGAAAATTCACTTACATTTTCATCTCTAGAGGGTGCCTCTGTAAATGATTTGGGAGACACATCACAGGAGTTGAGTTCAAAAGGTACATTATTATTAGAAGACCCAATCAAAATGTTTTAAGCCTTTAGAACAAAAAAACACCAAAAACCCACACAACAAAAAACCCCAAACAAACAAAAAGTCAAACAGGGAGGTTTCTGGCAGTAAAGTTAAAAGTAAACTTAAAAAAAGTGAAACTCACAGTAAACCTTAAACTTAAGATTTGTGAATATTAAGATACTGTCCATGAGTCCATCCTTCAATCTGATAGCCCAGCTACCTATTCCCCAGGAAACCATCCTGAGTCACCAGGACTCGCATACCCATCACCTGCACTCATCCATGTCTCACAATCCCACCAAACACAGGGACCTCATGACTTCCAGTCTAATCCTCAGGGAAACACAACAGAACAAGCAAGCCCATGGGAATACATGGAAAGGTTTTACATCATCTCACTGACATTAGACAGTGAACATGCTGGGCAGCCTGTTCCAATGTGTGATTTTAAGATTCAGGTGGACAGCGTGCCAGGCACAGTCTGACAATCCCTTGGGGTCTCCTGTGGCCCCTGGTGCTGTAACTGTGCCCACAGCAGAGGGAGCATTAAACTCATTGCCCACGGGAAAGTGTGGGGAGTGATACCCATGTTCCTAGAATCCTTGGATGGGTAGGATGAGCTCATTAGCCTTCTGGCAGTCATCCTAGGAGAAGGACAACTCTGATTCCAAACCCGGGCAGATGGAGCTCGTTTAGCCCTGTAAGGCCTTCCAGCTAAGAGGTTAAACCTCCGTCCTAAGGACTTGGCTGCCAGCGTCCAAGCTTGCTAGGCCCTGGCAGATGAACCTTAGGACTAAAGGGTGGGTCCAGCTCTGTGCATGCTGTCTCTCACCAAAAAAATCCATAGGGCAGGCTCGAAGGTGCTATCTGCTATCCTCTTTTTATCAGCACGCTTGGAAAAGGCGCTGGTGAGGAGCATGGGTGGAGCCCTCCCTGGAGCTTCGTTCACAAAGCCTAGCCACAACGACGACGATGGACAACGTGCTGGATCATCTTGTCTAGACCATGCTATGCACAAGAAAATTGGACCAGATGATCTTCAAGGTCCCTTCCAACCTAGGACTCTATGTTTCCATATCATTCTGAACACACTGCCACTTATAGTCTTTGAAGAGAACCCACGCTGTTACAGATCAGAAGAAAAAGCTGACTACATCCTACCCCTTGTTGGGGTTCACTAATTCTTTTTGGTGCTCTGAGAGTCTCTGAGGATAGGCAGGAGCCTCCTCCAGCCTCTGATGCAAGCAACTTGCCATCATCCTGTACAGCAGAAGAGGACCAAAAAGAGACAAAATGGCTCAGAGATCACTTTCATCATTCTCTTGCTCTGCCAAATCACTGATTAGCTTCTTTCAGACAATAATAGAAGACTTTGTTGCCAAGGTGACCTCATTTCTGAGAGCCCAGATCTCTTCCAGGGTGATTACATTTCCATGCTATAGCCCTGAAGGAAAAAAATATCTTCACTGCTTGTATTTGTTTTAATCTCTGCACTGATCTATAATTTTTAAAAGAGAAATTAGTTGCACATTAAAAAAAAAAAAAGGAGTTAGTGGCTCATTAAAGACATGCAGAGTATTAATGCCCACTACATTTATAAGGGACAGGCAGATTTTTCCATGCCCATATAGTATAAAGACAAGACTCTGAGCAACAGATGAGTCACACTGTCACTTACCTTCACCTTGGTGAAGGCAGAGAACAAATGAACAATTCCTCTGCCTTCCCCACATTTCAATTTACCCACTGAATAATATCATTGTTGTGCCTTGAACACTCACTTCAAGTGGCTGCCTTAGTACACTGGATAACAGTTATTGTCTTAGAGTGAAAAGTATTGTAATGAACAGAGAATTTATCATTTTTCTAAACATATTGAATATGGATTTAAAAGAAGCTTCCAGAAGTTAGAGCAAAATATTCATTTTACTTTTCTGAGCATTTAAAAGTCTGTAAAAAGACTATTTTTTTACCTTTTTTTTGGTTTTGTGGGGTTTTTTTGTTTTAATAAAAATTAAGAACATGACACATACAGAAAAAGAAAAGACAAGAATAAAACCTGTAAACAAACAAGTATCATAGAATGGTCTGGGTTGGAAGGGACCTCTGGAGGTCATCTAGTCCATTGTGCTGGAAACAATCTCCTGCTCCAAACACACACACAAACTTTTTACTGAATTAAATCAGTTTGAATATAAAAGGCATTTTCAACCCACCCCTAACCCAGCCAGGTTCCTACTGAGCACACTGAACTATAAGCAGGAAGGCTGGGATACAGATCCTCTCCAAAGGGTGCATGGAACTAACTTTTCCCCTCCTGACCATGTTCCAGTGGTGAGGAGGAATGAAATGACATTCCAAACCATCAGTCACATCATCACCCTCACAAAAAAAACAACCAAACAACAACGAAACAACCAAAAGGAAAAAAAAAGAAAAAGAAAAAAAATCCTTTTGGAATGGAAACACGATTTCTGAACACAGAATTAGGAAGTTCTTCTTCCTGACCATTATTTGAAAATCAAATGTTCTATTCAACATCACGGCTCCAGTCAAATCTTATCAGTGGGGCTTGTTACACAGGACAAAAGGAGGCACAACTAAATTATTTCCATTATACATCTTTGAATGCATTTTAAAATGTCTTAATTCTTTTTATCCTTGCGTGGAACATGCAGAACTCTCATCATCTCCAGCACGTGACCAACTTCTATAGAATGTTTCAGGATCTCTCTGCTCCTAAAGAAGCCTCTGCAGCTTTAATATTTAAATGATTAATTACTTACAGTATCTCCTTTACTAACTAAATACAGACTCTTAGTAAATAAGTTAAGCATGTAAATACATCATGATTTAAAGCTGTTACTGTGGCTTTTCTAGGAAGCTAAAATTGGTGAGCTCCTGATTCCACAGGAAACTATCACTAAATTAGCTTCAGTAAAACCTGTAAAATAATCAAATGGGAATTAGTTTCTTAACCAAAACTACACTCTTTTCTAATGCCACCTAAATCCACTTTTATTTGAAATACCTGAGTCCTCTAGAAAATATCTTGGGAAAGATACATAGGATACAACTGAATAGAGCTCTTTAAAAGCCTACTGATTTTAGACTGGAATTCTTTTTTATAAGGGATCAGAACACTTTTATCCTTCATTTTTCTTTACATTATGATTTTTTAAAATCTTTTTAAAGGCTTACATCACAAAAATGAACAGCCACAGGAAAGCCTATATTCTTATAAATCATATTTTTGTAGTTTGAACATAGTTTATGTGACAATGTGTTCTAATTAGGTGAACTGAAAACACAACTCAGAAGATACTGTCAAAGAATTTAAAGAACATTAGTGAAAAACAAGCAATGGAAACTCATTTTATAGGTGACTTCTTGACTTCTAAATTAGCACAACTGAGCACTAACAAAAGTCACTGTTTCAACAGATACATATAGTTGCTACATAAATACAGATATTTTCAACTAATATCCTACTTTTATGCTGCTTCATCAGCTGATGGGAACCATAGAAGAGTTACCTTAATAGCTCTTTCAAAATAACTCTCTGCAAAATGCCAGAAACACAAACTGCTGTCAGCTGGACACGTAGAGAAACTCTGAATGTCACCAGGGCTGCCACCATGCCCCAACTCTCTTACCTCTTGAGGCATCATAAAATAATTCAGTTTGGCAGGGACTTCAGAGGTCACCTAGTCCAACCTCCTGCTCCAAGCAGGGTCAGCTGTGAGGCCAAAGCAGGTCGCTCAGAGCTTTATCCAGTCTGGGCTTGAAAAGCTTCATTGATGGAGATTGAAGAACCTTTCCTGGCAGCCTGTTCCAATGCCTGACTGTGCTCTTGGAGCAAAACTGATAACCTTGTTAAATGCCAAATCCCTTCATGTCAGGGAGCCTTGTCATATTTCCTTAGAGTTCCCTGCTAGAAGTTACAGGCACTAACTAGCAACTCAATAAGGAAAGCACCACCTGGAACTTAACCCTTCTCATAGATGTACACTTCCTTAGGGACTGTCTTGCTTCCTCTTCTCCAATTCCATTAGTTAAGTCCAAGACACTTAGGGCTATAAAAGTTCCTTTTATGAGGCAAAAAAAGCATGTAATGGTTATGGGCAAGGAAACTCACACATGCCCCTTAGCCACTCTGGTACAAAATTAATAATGATAGGAGA
>VWZO01016861.1:0-47194 GCA_013396975.1 Bucco capensis | reverse complement strand
AGAGAGAGAGAGAGAGAGAGAGAGAGACAGAGAGAGAGAGACAGAGAGAGAGAGACAGAGAGAGAGAGACAGAGAGAGAGAGACAGAGAGAGAGATAATGATGATACTGATTTCCACTCCCTATGCTCTCTATCCACAGAACAGTATTTAAAAAAAAAATCTCATGGGAAATGTTTATAAGTTTTAGAAATGACAGGAGGAAATCAGGGTTTTGTAATAGCCACCACCCACTTTTGCCCCTTTACTTACTTAACAAAATAAATATAACAGGATAGGAATATTATTTCTAGAACCTAGAGGAAAACTGAAATAAATGAAATTGAGAATGTTTATAATTTTCAATTGAAAATATTTATTGGTCCCCCTAAACCATAAAATTTCAGCTATGAGGAAGATAAAAAATTAAGACTGTGATAAAGGAAAATCAGATAAGTGTATAACTTATATCCACTATAATTTTTACCAATGCAATGTGATCACAGGTGCCAGACACACTTTAATATCATAAAGTGACAGGCAAAAGTTGTATTTCATATCCCAGTGTCAGGCTCCTTCTGTTGCCTTTCAGCTAGGGTCTACACATGTTATGTTCCAGGTAGATCTTGTCAGTTACACGTCAGGAAATGTGGAAAGGAGACAGGGAAATGAAAATGACTCTACTAAGAGTAATAGAGACATCAAGATCAAGATGAAAATGGGAAGAATTGTTCTGAATTCTTAATAACTCTTTCAAAAGGTCATTTAGCAACTCAAAGTTGCTAACTCATTCTTCCACAAAGAACTGAATGAACTAAAACCCCAGGAATTTTAGTACTTTGTTTTCCTTTGGACTGGCAATGTTGGGCCATTGTATAAGGCACATAAACACATCAGCCTATTTCAGCCTTTTCCATTGCCCACTCTTTTCTGTCCAAGCTCTGAATTAGATAAAACACACACATGTAAATATATATAATATATATACATTATTATATTATATATATTATTAGTTTATATTATAACTTTAATTAATATTATTAATATATATTATTATATTATATATATCCTGATATATATATAAATATATATATATATATCAGGATGTATGTTAATGTTAAGCTCCTGCCTTAAGTTTGACCTTCAAAAAAAATTATCCGACTTCTTTTATAAGCCCCTTCTTTTCTTTTTTTTTCTTCTTTCTTTGTGGCATTGTTTGGGGTATTTTCGTGTGTTTGTTTTTAACATTTCACCCCTATGACTGTAAATATAAATTAAATATTTCTTTTTAGGTCAGGGCTTTTTTATTTACTAATTTGAAACAATCTTACTACCACTCAGTGACTGAAATAAACAGGATGAATTTCTTATCCAAAGTATTTCTTGATGTTGCTTAAATGTTTAATACTTACAAGGTCCCCAAAATTCCAGATACACAGTATTTGTGTAAGCATAAAAGTGGGGCCAGATGTATACTTTCCCAACAAAGAGTTGGGGTTTTTGTGCATCTGTCACCATAAATATGGAGATGCTTAAGAAACTTTGTTAAACATTTTGTAGAATACAAATTTCACAAGAGAGTGGTTGGAGCTGCATATATTTTAGGAACTTTTTGCTGTCAATTAAAATAAGGTTATCTGATTGTTAGCTGATATACAAGTAGTATTGCTACAACAAATATCTCCTTTTTATTTACAGCTTGCTGTAAGTGAACATTATAAAACTAGAAAACTGGTTTGTATTCTATTCTTCATGGACGTCACTTCTTTATTATTGAAGATGGATTTAATTTCATTTCCATCTACTGGTGTTGCACTTCAGTTATTATAGTTCCAAAGGGTGTAATGAAATGTCACTGCACTGCAACACTAGAGTCAGGAACAACATTATAAAATCAATATGATGGTTAGGCTATTCCTGGCATTCATAACACTTGGGGTTTATTTTATAAAAATGGTGAGTGCTAACTGTATTAATGTTTCTTCTCCTTATATCCTCTAGTTCTCAGTTCCTAGGATATTGAAAAAAAAAAAATCAACTGTTCAACAGAAATTCTCTACATTAGGCTCTCAATACTGTTAGTTTCTTTCAGAAAATCTGGTATCTATTGCCTTTTTGAATGGGCAAGACAAAAGATGCAGAAAACAGCAAGTTTAACTCAATTTAACCTTACACTATGCATTGCTGAAAGCTCCCTCCCTTTCTTTCATCAGACTCCTATTTGGGTTCAATAAGAACAATCAGCCAAGGGACTCAAGCAGTGCTTGAGTGGTCATGAAAATCACTCAAGCCTGCACAAGGTTCTATCTGAAATCAAACCTCAACATCTCCTTCAGCAAGCTCCCATGCCTTGTTTCTGGAAATTCACATTAGCACAGCTCTGCTGCTGATCCCTCAGTAGAGTCAGGGACACATTGATGGCTTGGAAGAGCTGGTACATGGCTCCAGCACTGCAGCTGGGCACCAAGAAGGTTACCATTCACACCGACAGAGTGGAACTGGTTTGCCCCTTAACTTCCCAAAGCAAAAACAATTCAGGATCTGCCTGAAAAAAATACAAGGCTTAAATTTGATAAAGATCATGTAATAATTCAAATCAAGTATTTATGATTCCATGTCATTGTGAATACCCCTTAAAGTATATGTGCTTTTTACCATTATTAATATAGATTTTAGAGAAACATATTTCATTGAAGAGTTAGAGAGAACTGGTTACTCTCTCCAAACATACCAGTTAACAAAATAGTAGCAATGGTAAACTGACTTTAGCCTGAAATAAACCAAACTACCATGGCCTGTGACCCGGTGTGTGTCCTGCAGAAACAACTGCAAGGATAAGACACAACTCTACTGGAATGCACACACAGCCAAGCAAATGCAACCCAAAGAGCTCCTGCCAGCTCATCTGAACACTAAGTCACAGCTATTAGTCTGATTGTTTCTCTCTGATTTTCAACTATCAAGATTAACATTGTGTTTACTATATTATAAGGATGTTGCCATGGCAAAAAAGAGTGGAGCATCTCATCAGGAATTTGGATGGAAAAGGCAGAGGCCATGTTCTGACACACTAGACACGAACAGGAGAGAAATATCTTCTTTTAATTGCTAAGTTTTCTTCCTTCCTCCTTGTTTTCTTAGATCCACTCTGTAATGAACATAACAAGTATAATCAAAGCATTAAATAAACATTCCTCCTTTTCTCCCATGAAGAAAATTTCCAAATGACACCATGCAGTGAGCAATTATTTGAGCAACTGCAGTGCCAGTGGTTTTCTAAACCTCTTTTAACATATTATGAACAGATCCTCCCCCTTGAAGCATAGTCTACGAGATTACAATGCCTGTACTTTCCACAGTCACTCTGCTCTGCTTTAGATCAGAGCATGCAGATCACTACCCAAACACCTGTATGCTTTGGCTAAATGTTAATGTATTCTGTCAAAAGCAGATTACCTTCCACACTAAATTATCCAGTGTCATTATCCATATCAGCCATCTGCT
This sequence comes from Bucco capensis, assembly GCA_013396975.1. Classification (NCBI taxonomy): domain Eukaryota; kingdom Metazoa; phylum Chordata; class Aves; order Piciformes; family Bucconidae; genus Bucco; species Bucco capensis. The sequence goes on along the minus strand of VWZO01016861.1, from coordinate 43,714 downwards.
AGCCTAATGCCCTTGTGTTCCAAAATCCCCAGTGCCTGCTGTATTATTTTTGGTTTACATTCCTGCATAAATCCATTAAACTCAATATGTTAGAGCAAATTCACACAATCAAATGCAATCTGCTGGCCCATAAAACACCAGCCACTGAAAATCGAAGGCTTTAATATAGGAACAACTCAAGAAGTCACTACTAAGCAGTGATCGTGGGCTGAAGGTTGAACCTCAAGCTAAGTAACAAGTTAGATAATCCATGTTGTAAATTAAGGTATGTATTTGCTAGATAGCATGGCCTTGAACCCCTTCATGTATTTCATAGCTAATAAAAATCTGAACAGTTGGTCTGATTGGATTTTAAGTGATGCAAATCTGGAAATCGAATAGGCAGATTCCCTTTAGACTTGGTCTATTTAAGCTGTAATTGTAAAGAACTGCAGATTACATTTGCAGTGCCACTGCCTTCTCAAGAGATTCCCTGAGAAGTTGGCAGAAGGAAAAGTATATATCATCTTAAATTTGTTATTAACAAACCAAAATGTCCACAGCACATGATGCTCTATCATTTCATTATTGCAATGGAGCTTACATGGCAGCAAAAGTGTAACCACTCTTCAGTGAAGGGAATGCTCTTTGGTTTTCACAGTCATTTCATTGCATGGTTTGACAAAAAACCAGTTATATTATTGTCATTCTGTTAGTCTGACAACACTAAGTAAAGAGAAAAAAACACCACTTCCATTTCCCAGACTACAAATTAAGGTATAACTTGGAGAGCAGATTCACATTCTTAATTAGAAAGCAGAAGCTTTACCTTCACAAATAAATCTTAAATGCAACAATAGACTTGAATATAACTTTCTTCTTATGACTTAATAGTCAGTAAGAAATTTCATTTGTCTTTGGTTAAGAGAGAAGCTAAAAATGTGAGATACACACACATCTGCCCCTAATACAGTGTGAAATGTGAACTCAGAAATATGAGCACAAATCAAGATAAAACAGAAAAACCTCTCTTCTTTTTCACTGTGATGAGTATCTCCATCAGAAAATGACCTGTGTCCTAGGTCTTGTAGATAAGAGATTTATAAGGATTGGCAAATCACAACAGTGTTAAATTTTCCCACGCTTTCACATCTAAAATTCATTGATTTTTCTCATATTTTGACACTGATTTTACTCCTCCTCTCTGGAGAAAGTTATCTTGTGAATTTTGGCCCTGATTCTGACTTTGACTACTTAGGGGATAACCTTTCTATTGAATTAAAGCTTTACTAAACATCTTATAATATTTTCTGACAATGAAAAGTGCACTAGCCACATTGTCTTCATTTTAATCACATAGTGCAGCTCCCCTGAAGATGCTCTACCAAGTCTTTTTTGTATGTACATTGTAAGATTACAGGGTTCCAGACCATCTCCCACTTCCTATCTTCACAGCTGATTTGAAGCAGATTTCCCCAAGTAGGAAATCACACATTAGAAGTTACTGGTATTAGTGACAGGCAAGTATAGCAGGAAAACAGTACCAGGTGGAAATTAAGAGAGCAAATTTCATTGTATTATTAGGATTGATACATTTCAAAGATAAGATGCAGCAAAGAATCATAGAATGGTTTGGGTTGGAAAGGACCTTTAAAGATCACCTAGTCCAACCCGTCTGCAGTCATCAGGGCCATCTGCAACTACATCAGGTTGCATGTCCCACTTTATTTCAGTATTCATGTCTACAAAACATAGTTCAAAAATATTTTACCCATGTTTGAGAGTTTTCACATCTCTCCTTTACTTGCTGACTCCTTTTCTCCTCTTCCTAATTCATCCCGGACTAAACATCTTTGAAAACTCAAGAGGAGGGGAAAGGGGGGTTAAAAAAAAGGAGCAGGAGATCAAAATGATGCAAAAGAGCTATTCTGGAGACCTGTGTAAAATCTTAAAAATCTTAATGCTCTACAGGCTATTTAAGTAAGGATTCTAGATTATTCACTTTTAAACAGTAAATATCACCTTTGGTTCAGGAACTCCCTAAACCCTAAATTGCTGGAGGCTAAGATAATAAATTTTGCAAAGCAGCAGCACAATCACAGTATTTTAGTCATCCCCTGTGACTGTTACCAGAGATAAGATACTAGGCCAGATGAAGCTTTATTCTGAGCCATTTTATGTTCTCATTCCCCAAAATGTAGCCACCGCCTTTGAAGACAAGACCAATTTTCAGTGCTAAGAACAAAGATATATATAATTATCTAACATCATTCCAACAAAGTCCCATAGGATAGGAGCAAATCATCATGTTAAGTTATCCACAGTAACAGACAATATGCTACATCAAATGTGAGATTACTGAAAGGCCCCGGGATGCTTATTTGCACTATATGTTTGAAACACACTTCCTAAACCATCTTGCTGATGTTGTCCTTCATAAACTGCCCTCCTTCCAGGACTTCTCTCTTTAAGGCTGTTCTCTACACAGATTTTTATTTAGTCAATGGTAAGACAAAAGCATTTCCAGAAAAATAATCCAGCTCACTTAAAGCACAGTATCCTTTGAGGCTTATCAACCTCTTTCAGCTCACTTGGGGGACCCCTGGTTCCTCACTTAGACACCTCATGACTGATATGAATCCAAGCTCAAATAAGCAATCACTCCTCATCCTAATCAACTGAAATATCTAAAATTCATGAAGTCAATCCAAAATTCTGTAAGAGAATATATATTTTAAAAAAACAATTATTATTATCTGTGCAGTTATTCTTCTGTTGCATTTTACACTTAAGTTCTTTTATATGCCCTCAGATATAAGGCAACAAGATATGGAAGTCCAGGTGGAGAACAAGTTCACCATGAGCTAACCATGTGCCCTTGTGGCCAAGAAGGCCAATGGTCTCCTGGGATGCATTAAGAAGAGTGTGGCCAGTAGGTTGAGGAAGGTTCTCCTCCTCCTCTACTCTGCCCTAGTAAGGCCACATACAGAGTACTGTGTCTAGTTCTGAGCTCTCCAGTTCAAGCAGACAAGGAACTACTGCAGAGAGGCTAAAAAGATGCTGAGGGGACTAGAGCATGTCTCCTACAAGGAAAGGCTGAGAGCCCTGGGTCTGGTTAGCCTGGAGAAAAGATGACTAAGATAGGATCTTATCAGTGCTTATCAACATCTTACGTCCTAAGGACCTCGCTGCCAGCGTCCAAGCTTGCTAGGCCCTGGCAGATGAACCTTAGGACTAAAGGGTGGGTCCAGCTCTGTGCATGCTGTGTCTCACCTAAAAAAAAATCCATAGCACAGGCTCGAGGGTGCTATCTGCTATCCTCTTTTTCTCAGCGCGCTTGGAAAAGGCGCTGAGGAGGAGCGTGGGTGGAGCCCTCCCTGGATCTTCGTTTGCGAAGCCTAGCCATACATACATACATAATCAACATCTAAAGGCTGGAGGGCAAGAGAATGGGGTCAGTCTCTTTTCTGTGGTGCTCAGCAACAGGCCAAGGGGCAATGAGCACAAACTGGAACCCAGGAGGTTCCATCTGAACATGAGGAAAAACTTCTTTGCTGTGAGAACCCTGGCCCAGGCTGCCCAGAGAGGTTGTGGAGTCTCCTTCTGTGGAGAGACGCCAAACCCACCTGGATATGATCCTAGGCAACCTGCTCTGGGCGACCCTGCTTTAGTCTAGATGATTCCCAGAGGTCCCTTTCAACCCCTATCATTGTGTGATTCTGTGACAGTCAAAATAACTGTCTACCCACAACAATTTCCAGGGAGGGCAGTATCTAACAGGCTGTCATTATAATAAACCAGAAAAAAATAGCACGAATTGATCAAACCCCAAAGAAGCACAGAGTCACCTTAGTGATACATCTTTTAAGGCAAAATACTTTGATTTACACAGTTGTAGAAAAAGCTGTCCCTTTAGCTCTTGTTTGTTGATATAAAACAAAAAGGAAAAAAGCAAAGCAAAGCAATTTGCCTAAAAATCTAACTGGCACTAATGCAGTTAGCCTACTGTGGGGTTAGCCATCTGGCTTAGTGGCTCATTAGTAAAGAAATGACCCTATGCATGAAACACAGTTGGGTCATTCCAAGCTAATGAGCCTTCAAGTTTTATTGTTTGCTACATACAAATGGTTGGATGTAGATCTACTTTGCAAGTCTAGCCTTACACAGTGGCAATCAGGCTTACCTTTTATTTATTCATTCACTTATTTATTTACATTGAAAGGAGACCGAAAAAAAAATGCTTGAGGAGAGAAATAAAATTGATGTTCATGAAAGGTGTGGGCAGAACTCTTCAGACAAAGCTCCTTGATAGCGTCAGATGAAAAAACAAAATAAAAGGCCTCTGTATTTCCGCTTCAGATTGTATTTCACTTGTTAAACCATGATGTGAAACTGAAAAACATTGCCTTCTTTATGCTTTGGGTTTCTTAAACATGTAATTTTATATCTTTAGTTTAAATTCATGGTGACAAAATGCTGAGCACTGAACATTTGGATTAATCATGTGATGGCTAGATGGCTATCCATGCAGGATACAGCAGGATGAACCAGCTGCCATAAAACTCAAGACCCAAATCTGAAAATATATATAGTTAATTTTTTAATATTGAGAGTTAGCCTTACTGCTTTTTCTGGGGATATCTACATAAGGAAATCCAGGCATTATATATTCCCAACTGAATCCCTTAGACATTTGTGTAACTTTAAGTGACTCTTCACTGGCATGCAGGGGATTTGGCTCTAAAGTTCTTACCCCATATGCAGAAATCAGCAGTACTGCATTAGCCATAAAGGTTGTGCTCACTTAGCCAGTCAGAAGAGTAAGACATAATTTTGTAATGAACTAATGTGTCTATGACTGACATCAAATACAAAAAATTCCTTCTCACACTTCCTTGCTTTTTTTCCCCTTTTTTCCTTATTGTTTCCTTTATGCAGGAAATAAAAAAAAAATTGCTTTTGTTTTTGGATATTCACAGCTCTTATGGAGTCTCACAACACAGGTCCCTATTTTTACTTCTGCAATGAATCATTCATGTTAAAGTTTTAATTGAAAGCCCTTTAGTCATTAAAAATACTGTTTAGCTTTAAATGAGAAAAATGGGCTTAAAGATAAAATAATGGAATAATAAATGAGTTCAAGTGCTTGAATTTTCCAACTTTTGTAAAATTTTAATCAACTGAATGTGCCTGTATGGAAGACAAAAGGAAGTTATCAGTAGAAAGGTCATGCATCCAATAAATATAAAAATTCCATTGAGCAAAACCATCATAAGGTAGTTCACAGAGAGAAGAAATACACAGGCAAGTGTTCTGCCCATTTCACATCACAGGAACTTCTCTTCTGGCTTGTAAGAAACAAAAAATAACAAACCCCACCTTTCAATAGCCTCAATAAATTTCCTGGCTGAATGGTCCCACCAGCTTGGGAAAACTCAGTTTGGGACTTTTTGTTTATTTATTTTCTTTCCCTTTCAAAGTGCTGTAATAAAATACAAATAATGCAATTTTCTCCAGTTTCTTGGGTTTGCAGAGCTCCAGATAATGTGATTATGTTATTATGTGTTTCTGTGATTACATTAGGTATCACCATTCACCTTCCCCATCACTGTCAATATCTTTCTACCCTACCACGACATCTCTTTTCAGCAAGGGATTGCAAAGTGCTTAATACAACAGCTTTAAGAGAACCAATGGATTCATTAAGTTAATATGTTTCTGGTTAAGTCTACCTTATCTACTTATTCAGCTTACCCTTAAAACCCAATTAAAATCTAATTTATCTGATCCCAAGATTCAAATACTATCTGGCAATGCATTCAACAGCCTTGGAGCAACTACTTTGCTAGTCATCATGCCCCAAGGTATTTTAGACCATGTCAGAAAGACTTCAGTCACTGTCCACTTAAAGCTACACAAGTCTGCTTTGGGAATCTCTGCTTTTACATTGAAATGTATAAATTTCATTGCAATTTTAATGGTTAATTACAATTATAATGCATCAATCTGGATTTTCAGTCTCCTAGTGTTGTTTTGTTCTTTACTTTTTCAAATAATTGCAAACAAAATAATTAGCCAAGGAAACAGTGAATTCATCTGACAAACACATAAAAAAAACCCCACATAACATTTGTATTGTGAAAATATGTGGTCAATATGTTACCCTAAACTTTCTTTATAAAGTGGATAAGCTTAAAGCTTTATTACTGACAAATTGATTTCACAAACTGCTTCAGTATGTTGAAGTNTAAAGTGGATAAGCTTAAAGCTTTATTACTGATTGCTTCAGTATGTTGAAGGCAAATGCATGCTATATTATTTCAAACAGTTGCAATATCTGCTAAAATGAAGGCCTCCAAATGTTATTAAATATTATGAAAACTGGATCAACACTTAAAATGCCAAAAAGAATCCAAAACAAAAGGAAAAATGCTTATTCCTTCAGCCCAATCATCTTAAAAGAAATGAAAGGATCCTCTTTCACTCCTACTGTTTCACTAAGGAAGCTTCAGGGAACTGAATACAGTAGAAATGCTTTTCCTGTCATACTTCTAAAGTAGAAATAAAAAAAACAAACCACATGTGCTCCCAAGGTCTGCCTAAGATAGTTCTAAAGTGAGAAGTTCCTGTGTCACAAGACATGATGTCTTTACATTTCTACTGTATTTTGGAAGTCAGAAGATAATTTCCCAGGTCAAATATCAAATCTCATTAACTCCTGACGTATCTTATTTCACATTACCATACATCTGACTGATGTTGAAAGCAACCTGGAAATTAACTCGTATTACAATGCATTTGTTCCTGAGCTCTGCATCATTCACCTACATCTGAAATGATTTCAAAGTGGCAGAAGAGGCTCTTACCTCTTGCTTTCCAAAATCCTTCCTGAAATCAAAATATTCATGCCTTTTAAGAATGCAAGTAGAGCTTAACACCACTGTTCTATTTGATCCTTCATGCACTTAACAGTAATCTGATTAAAATACAATTTTTTCCCCAAATCACCTTCTTAATCTATTTTTTCCTAAAGATCCTGTAACTACTAAGAATGTAACCTCCTCGTTTGCTATATCACTACATTCTGTTTGATTACAGCCACACCACATCGGCATGCAGCTCTTCAGGGATGCACAAAACGTTTCTGGTGTACAAGCATGCCCTCTCCTGGACGTCTAACACCATCATCTCACATGACAGTCCTCTAAAGTACACGGAATTCATCCATCACTAACTTGCAGTACCCTGGTCCCATTTGTAAAAACATTCCTTGTGCCAACAAAATACAAATAATGCAAAGCAATGCAGGATACAAACTACAGGTTTACACACACTACTGTAATGATCTAGTTCTGCTTGCTAATCAAACTGTAAACACTATAGTAACATTACAAATATGAAGAGAGTTTTGACCTTTCCCTGTGGTAAAGTGTATCCTTGATTATCAAAATGATGCTCTAATGTACTAAAGGGGACAAATTTCACTTCACATCCTCCATCCTACCTCTATTTCAATATGACTTCCTACCAGCTTTTAATGAATCACAGAGTCATCGAATGGTTTGGATTGGAGCAGGGACTTTTTCAAGGTCATCTAGTCCAACTCCCCTGCAGTCAGCAGGGACATCTGCAACTAGAGCAGATTGCTCAGAGTCCCAAACAACCTGACCTGGAATGGTTCCAGGGATGGGACATCTACCACCCTCTCTGGGAAACCTGGGACAGTCTCACCATCCTCATTATACAAAAATTTATTCCTTCTCTCTAGTCTAAGTCTCCATCTTTTATTTTAAAACCATCACCCCTTGTCCTGTTGCAACAGACTCTGCTAAAAAGATTGTCCCCATCTTTCTAGTGCCCATGCCTCCTCTTCTCTATGTACTCAAAGGCTGCACTAAGGTCTCCCTGGAGCATTTTCTTCTCCAGGCTGAACAACTCCAGCTCTCTCAGGCTGTCCTCACAGCAGAGGGGTTCCAGCCCTCACATCATAAGGAGAATGAAGAAAAACTATTACAAAGTGTTAAGATTTAACATGTAAAATCTTAACACAGTTAGCCATGTCAGATTTTGACAACGCTCAAGAGGAGTTATACAGACTTAACTCTTGAACAAGGGCAAACATGCACATCACCAATAGGCACTTGCACCCTCACAGAGGCCAAGCTTGTTTACAGCTATTTCCTCTTCTGCTCACCTGCAGAATAATAATATCCCAGAGAAATAACTGTGCATAGCTAATTTCTTCTTTATCTTTCTACTGTTGCCTTCAGGTTTTCCACATGATTACCAGGATCTGGACACATTATGCATACCAAAAAAACCTTCCAACCTTAAGTGAACAGAGAATGTGATGCAGCCTTGAGGAGAAACAGACTTTTAATCTGTTTTTCTGAAAGCTCACTAATTGTAGTAGGTCCATGCTTATTACAAATTTGATGCATTCCCAATAACTCTATATGCATTGGGAATATTTTTATTTCCATCCAAAAGAATAGAATGCACAACAATGTTAATCTGAGCTGTTCAAATATTGAAAGTAAGACCCATACACCAAAAGCAGGTGCACACAGAGATAATGATCATATTGCTGTTGGTATAGCATAAAATGCATGAAAAATTTCTCTCCTAATATTGACTTGCAGACATGGAAAAATAACAAATTAATGACCCATAGATGCTAACTTCAGTATGAAGAAAAATGACAGAAGTTATGAACCACACTGTATCTACAAGATTGATAAAGGACTTTCCTACAGGTAAATAAATAGCTTTCACAACATTATTTTCAGATAGCCTAAGTCTTGCAAACATTAAGGCAATGCTTTCCAGCATATTAAAAGCACTGATGCAGAAGTCATTACTTCTGTAAGAACACACTTTGGGAAAAAAATACCCCAACAACAACAAAACTAATTAAAGTCAAATACAATAAGCTTAAACATAAAAAAAAAAAAATCACTAGAAGGAAATGTAATGATAATATACTCTGATAAGGTATCAGAAGCACAACTAGACATTTTGCTTGCATACATATGTATATGATGTAGAACATAAAGGAATGATAAATACACTTGTCAAAAAAAGGGCAAATTTTCTGGGGGCAAAGTATTGATGAACTTGGAATCCATTTAATATATCATTTATTCCAGACTAATGGCATGTAGGAAATTAATATCACATTTTATAGGAAAGCAGCTTGGGTTGTTGATCAGAAACAAAAGGGACCTGCAAGAACCAGAACCTGAAGTCAAGATAAATTGTTAGAATGTTTGACATTTCAAGCCACAAATTCCCACTTTCTCACAGAGCTTTTCTATTGTTTCTGATGGAAATCATCAGTGTGGTTCTCTGACTGACAGAAAAACCAAACCAACCTCTGAACATGGGACTTGCAAAACTGCAAAACACAGGAATGAGCAAATACATCCTGAGTCACCTGTGCAGTTGTGAAAAACTACCAAAAACCACGGGGCATCCCCCTATGAGGCCCTGATGATATCACCCCCCAAAAAGAGACAGAAGGTTCCATAAAAAGTGGCTCATGTTACATTGTAGGTATCATACTTGGTGATTTATGTACAGTCATGAGAAGTTGAGACACTCAGGAGTGATATATAAATGTCAAGAAACCTAAAGTGACTTAGCAGCAATGCTGTGCTACATCATAAAACATTTGCCTATTTGGGAACACATCCCATTTCTCCAATAATAACTACTCTGTTTCTAGTTGTTTCTTCCAAGTTAGGAAAGACAAAACTTCTCATACAGCCTCTAAAAGAGCAAAGTGAATAGAAAAATTGCTTCTCTCCAGCTTGAAATCAAGTAGAAAGCTGTAAACAAGTCATTCTCCTCTTAAAAGTCACCAAGCCAGTAACTCAACAATGGTACCAATGGAAAACTTATCCTGCTGAGCCAGGCATGCCTAAATGAGTGGATGCTGATGACCCAGCAGTCACTCTCTTGTCACTCAGCCCCAGTTACTTATCTCAGGACTGCTGTGGACATTTCTTTGTTTCCTACCTGTAATTTACTGTTCAGTGTCACCCAGATTAACCTCATGCAAGTCAAGCAGCAGAGCTGAAACATACACATGAACTATTACTTTTCTCTTATATATGAATCCAGATGGAGCTGTTAAATATGGAAGCTGACAGTATCTTGGGAGTTATAGATTTTCACTTGCTATCAGGTTCTTTTTTCATTCTCCAATCAAGCACAATAACTTCAGCTGTCTGTTAAGGATATTTCATTTTCGTGTACTGCAGCACTATAATTTTACTTTGAGTGATTCAAATTTTTTTACTGATATATTTGTGAAGAAAAACTGCCTGTAGACTTGAGCTTTCTCGTTCTTTCTTCTTCTATTTTGCATTTTCAAGATAAGACATTTTCTTCTCTATAGGACAAAGGAATTGGAGCCTACAGCATCTCAGTTACAGTGAACAGACACCAGGAATGGGTAGCAGCTTTAGGGAATAAGATTGCAAAGAGCAAACACTAAGCAATGTTATTCCTATGGCAGTATCAGTAAAATATCAACCAACACGCACACCAAAAAAAAAAAGCCTAGTCTGCAGTGTATTTCATATCTAAAGATGAAATTATCAGTAGTAATACACAGACTTCATAAAGCATTGTCCATTTGACTTGGGTACAGAGAAATAGTCTTTGTCCTAAAAGTCAATTACAATTAAAAAAATAAAAGAAACACAGCCAAAACCAAACATTTAAACAAAATCAAACAAAACCCGCAAGCTCTTCTAAAATGTTGGCAGTGATTCGGAGCAGGAGGAGTAGGTGAAAGGAGAAGGCAGGCTGAGAATGAAGGTTGGCTTAATAATGAACCCAAAGGTTTAAGAAGATAAAACTTCTATTTGAACCAGCTAGGAAATGTCCTTTCAAATGCAGGGCTGAATTGATGCCAAACCAGTACTCAAGTGATCACAGAGGTATCTTACAGTCATGGCTTGCTTACTTGGCAACCACTTTCCAAATTTCTCTCTGATACACCCTAGCAACCCAAATTTCAGTCTGTCTCTCCTTGGAACTGAAACTGATGATGTCTGAGGGAATTCAAAGCACCCTTCTTTAAGCATATTTTTCTAAAGATATTTTCTTCCTTTCTCATCTGAATCAGACATCAACACAGCAGCACCCTGATGCTTGCTAGAATGGTGTCCAGCACTGGGTTGAGTTTGGCAGTGTACTCCTAGGCCTGGAGTCGAAGAGCTCAAACTCCTAGGTTTCTTGGATTTTTGCTCCCTGACAGTCTGCAGTACAAATCATGAAGGATCCAAGAAGGTAAACCAGCAGGAAACCAGACCACAATCAGAGCTAACCAACCATTAAACAATTTTTTTCATTTAGACAAATGGAAAGCAATTGCATTAAGAGCTTCTGTGGAGCTGTATTTAGTTCTTCTCTGTAGGACAGACATCTAGAAGTGTCATTTTTATTCTGGAATAATGATGAGATTTAGCACATATACATAAGAATCTGAAGAAAAGCCTATTTCCTGTAAGAGCTTGGAAAAAAAAAGTCACATGACCCATATGACAAAGTCCTTCTACCTCTGCTGCCAAGAAATAAAAGATTGTAAAAGTAGCTGGGTTCACCATAGAAATAATAGATACCATAGTGGTAAAGTATTTTGACAGTTACTGATAATTTAAATGAAACTAATGTATAATGAAACAGTTTATACCTTATCTTCATAGAAGTTTTATAGAGGGCTTAGGAACTCTGAGACTCCAGTCAATACAATATACTAAACTCAGTTATCCACACAACTGATCCTAGAGGCTAATTTTGCCATAGCAATAATCATTCAAAAACCCTCCTACAACAATAATTGCTTAAATAGCCTCTGAACTGGGATCAGACCAGCTGAATATTTGTGAAAGACAGCTTGAAAGGAAAAAAAAAAATAAGAAAAATATCTTATTTGACGCATACAAAATGGAACAAACCAACATTTATCTGAGGAGAAGGAAACAGGAACCAAACCACATCTTCCCAATCACTTCTTTTCACAGTTCTTTAAACACATTTCTGTCACTTTTCTTAAAACCTTTTTAACAAGATAATACAACTGCAAAACCAGCACTATTTTTACTCATCTAAGGTGAAAACTGCTTATCCTTCTCTTTACAGAATTTCTTTTCATATTTTCCTTTGCTTGACAACATTTTGAAAGTGAGTATCTGGACTGTTTTAAAGCTCATATCCCTGTGCCTCACCATTTGAAGTTCTATTTCACCAACCCTGTGTCATCCTCACCAAATGATACAATGACCTGTGGCATCTCTCTGTCTAGTCTGCTGAAATGCAAAGCAGCTTTAACTTACTACAGCAAACTTCTGGATAATGCCAAGAGATTTTACCCTTGGCATATAACTCAATGTAAGAACATTGTTATTTACTGTTAGCCTATGATGGAGCCATAAAAACTGTATAGATAAAAGGGGAAAGTCATGTTGTCATGTGTGTTAAACTTTCCCTTCCCATGTGGCAGAGCATATTGATCCACTGAAGTCTGGTAAAGTAACAAAAATGGATGTCAGGTGCAGGGAATACAGTAGGGGATAGGATGGATGTACTTAAAAATCTCCACAGGAGCACAGAATATAAGACACATGCCTCTCTGCAGGGAACTTTCTAAGAAAGAGGTGGACGCAGCAGGGGAAAAATGTTTTCTCATACATCTTATACTATTTAAAAGGTAGAAGTTCCTACATTGTTCAGTTGGAAGCTATTTCCTTTTCTTGCACACAAACCCAGGAAAAACTCCTTTTTCTCCTTGCACTGCCTTCATTTCCCAACCTCTGAAATGCTGGAAAGGATGCAATATTGCAACACCAACTTTGTATTTCACACAGCTGCCTGTAAACCTTCCGGGTTCTAACTGCTGCCTGCAATGCTATCCACTGGTGCAAAAGTAGATCAGTGAAGCTTCAAGAACATCATCTCCCTTCTGAGTATGTTCTTTTGCACTTGAGATTTTCCTTAGCTTCAATGAAAAGATAAGACAGAACATAAACCACAACCAATTTATAAGGGACTTCGCAGTCTAAATACCCAACAGGAAAAAGGGAATCCAGACTCTCCTTAAAAAACAAAATATAGAAATGTTCTTGTATACAAAAAGAAACACCCATCTGAACCCAAATCACAGAAGTAGGTAACTTGAAAGAAACAATTTTAAGCTGGAGAAGAACTGAACTATTATTCACTGCACAGCATTTTGCCAAACATTCCAGTGAGCTTCTGATTTCACAAAACACCTGTCAAATGTTTGCAATGTATTAAGAAGTTCAATAACTGAACCAGCATCACCACTAAAAAGTTCAATAATTCAACCAGCATCACTACTAAGAAGTTCAATAAATTCAAATATCATCACCAGCAAAAAGTTCAAATAGCATCACCACTCAAAATGTCGCTAAGTCAAACCACATCACCTCTACTCCTGCTATAAAGACGCATTATCGGTTTTGTTAAACACTGAAATCACAACACTACTCTGAGAAAGGTTTCCTCCCCCGCTGAAAAGCAAACCACCAACAAGAAGGTGTAACTTACATTGTTCATGTACTCGCTGAGCAGGTCCTGCAGGGCTTGCCTCACAGCATTGCACTCGGCCACGATTCGCTCGCGGCGGTCATCCCGCGTGCAGGACGAGTCTGCCATCAGTGCTGCTCCGCTGATGATGCTCTCCAGCCGTTCCTCCAGGGATGGTCTGAAGCGAGCCTCACTGAATGTCATGGGGTCTAAAATAATCTTGTTCTAAAAGATAAAAAGATGAGAGGGGAAAATGAGGAGGCTGCATTTGTTAGGTGTTTCTTATGCTAGAGGATTCATGGCATTTTTAGTCTTTCATACAAATAAATTATCTCCCAAATTCCTGAACAGTTGATATTACAGAGATATCTGGGGGGCTCTGAAATCCTTATATAGAAATAAGATTAAAAATGATTATACATACAAATAATTCAGAATCTTTAGTTATAAAACACTATTGCTGACAGAACTGGTTCAAATCTGAACTTGGAAAGCACACAGTACAAACCCAATCCATCTAAACTGCTGCAGTATGCATGCAATAGGGAATCATACAATCATTTAGGTTGGAACAGACCTTGAAGATCATGAAGTCCACCTGTTAACCCAGCACTGCCAATATGTCTATCTCTTTACCTCCATTTATTATATGTATATATACATCATCTTGAGATAAAGTAATATTTTCCATTCCTCAATTTCCTGCGAATTTCTTGGATAGCCAGGAAATTCATATGAAAGGTGAAAGTTATTTGTCACTGAAGAGAAAGTGGAATATCCTCTGTCAACTAATTCCTTTGATTATTTTCAGTAGTAGACTACATTGCTAAGAGAAAATGAACCATGACATAGGAATGAAGAAGTTAAAAGTATTCTGTTTGCTAATACTCACACCTATTTTCAAGCACATTGGATTTCTGTTAATGAACCATATCGATTTGCACAGCATTTTCATAACTTTATGATTACTCTATTTCCTTTCACATCCAAGAGCAGGCAACAAGTGCAAGCCAAATGATACAGTTAATTTGAAACAATACAGCATAGTGTATTAAAATGTAGATCAGGATTTAGAGACATGATACAGAACCAATGTCTGCTTTTAATGTTGAAAACTCTGTTTATTACAAATCAGAACATGCTCAAATGAACTTATTCCAGGCTAAAGTCTGAGTCCAAGTAAATACTTTTTTCTTTAATTCAGGGAGAAAAGGCTTTAACAAAAGATCTGCTTATTTCTTAGTAAAACTTGCAAATAAGTCCACACACAAAAACCATAACTTTCATTACTACACAGAGAAATAAGATCAAGTCCTTAAAATAACCTATACCTTAACTGAATGCATAGTAGTTAAATAGTAATAAACAAGGACATCAGTAAGTTTATGAAGATTCATTATTTAATAAAAAGGACAAATAAAAGAATTTTAACCAGAAAACAAATTGTTCCTGCTCCAGGAACTGCTAACTTAGCAGAAATAAATGCAGCATTATCCACAATGTGAAATAATGTCTCCGATGCATCTTCTCAGATCCATGTTTCACAGCAGTAAGCAGAGTGCTTTTACAAGCACCTAAATTAGAAATGACTTCTCTAAGAGTTGAGCTTTTACATATTTATGTAGCAGTGCTTTCCACTCACATGATGATAGAGTTCACTACCACACTTCACAAGAAGAAGGATTTTCAGAAATCAGCTGTATAAGCACATTTTCACAATAGCTACATTTAATTCAGTAGCAGCAAGAATGAAATTGCATCAAATGAACGTCAAATGTTGTTGTCACATGAAAAGTTCTTACACATATATTAACAGGGAAATAATGCCTTCTTGGAAAGAAGAAAAAAAGCAGTTGGCAGGAAATCAGGCTAAATAAATTCCTTCAAGTATCTCAACTTCCCATCACTTCTTAATAGCCAGTAAATGAACTATGAATGTAAATGAATTGGAACATTTTACATTTCTAATTAGTTTAACATAAAACCTATAAATCAAGAACTGACACTATAATTCAGGTCTTTTAATTAAGTGTTTCAAACCTCTGCAACTGCAGACAGATTAGTGTACACTGTGTCTTTGCTATGAACATACATCACTTTTGGCTTCAGTTGCTGAAATGAAGTCCAAGAAAATTATTTTAAAGATAATTAGAGACTTATTTGAAAACTGTTAAACTTGTAATAATAGCTTCTTTAAGCATATTATAGTTAACTATTTTCACTTGTAGTCTCCATTGTTTAATGAATTATATAAAGTTGTGTTTATAGAATAAAATAGACCTCAGAAAATAGACCTCTTCACATTAATATGCAACCTGAAAAAAATTAAACATAATTTAGATATAATATTTTAGATAGTAATACTTATTATTAATGATGAAACAAACAATCTGTAATAAATTCAATAATAATGGAATAATTGTATTGCTATGGAAAACATATTTATATAAGTGTTGATTAGGTTTCTTTACAGCATGTTACATCTGTGTATTTCCACTATCTCTAACAAATCTGTTTGGATAAGGTTTCACTACAAAATCTCCTTTGCAGATAAACTAGTTACTATGCTAGTATAAAAGTCCTAAATGCATTTGACAGGCAAACACAGAAAGCACCTGGGGTGTTGGCACAGTACTGCTCCCATGCAAAGAAGTGGTAGCAATGTGGGATGGTTAAACTTAGAAATAGTATTTTTGATTGTGAATGCTATCCACGATACTAATATATTACACAGGAGCATTTCAGAGGGAAGAAAAAAAATCCAAATAAATAAATGAGGAATCCCACTAGATGGAGCTCTTAAACAGAAAATCCAGAGCAGCAGCACCAGTCTCACTGCTAAAGGAATTCACAGGAATGAACGGAACACGATTCTAACTGCTAGCAAGGAAGAGTGGTTCTCTTTACAGAGGTCACATCTCTGCTCTCCATTTGGTACCAAAATTCTGTCTTTTCCAGTACCTATCCTCACAATACTATTCAAGAAGGATACCTCATTTTTCATACCAAAATGTAAAGCAAAATAGAATTGTTCCAAATGTTAAGTCTTTTAGAGTGTCCTGTTTAAAACTCCTAGAAATTGTATTTCCACAGTGGTTAGGACCTCTGAAGTGTTGTCAGTGACACAGCTACACATCTAGGAACTAAGGAATCACAGCCTCAATCCATATTCTGAAAAGAGACACTCTCCTACTTGTCAGAGAGCTCCATAAATACTATTTGTGCACCTGTCACTGCCCTGTCTCCTTTCCATCAGGCAGAACATGTCCCCCATGACCTGCCTGCAGCCCTTGCTGTGGCAAAGAGCCACTCTACATCTATGTGTCCCATCACTTCATAGCCACATATAAATGTATCTTTACACCCACGTACGCTTCTGCCTCTTTCCAGTTGCCAATCTCACATCAGAGTGGAGGTATCATCTACCTTCACCTCAGTTTTCATCTAGCACAGATTTCCTAGTCCTTCTCATTTCGTTTCTTCACACTAAGTAATTTTACTCTCTTTTTATCCTCCTCCCCATTGCACCCCAGTTTGGTGGCTAGGTCCTGTCTCTGGTCCACAACACAATGGCTCTGGGGAGAGCACGGAAGGTACCAGATGAATCAATCCTGCAGCACTCAATACATGACAATGGAGCAGTCACTTGATAAGCAGAATAGCTGAGACCTTAGCAGAGCAAAACTGTCATTTCCTGAGTGAAAAGAGAGTATTTCAGAATTCACAATAACTTCTTACAAACTTCTCTATGTAACTTGAATAACTTTGGGCAAGTGTCATGAAAGGAGGTAAAAAGTGCACCCTTAATTACAGTAATACTGCAGAAATACTTAACAAGTATAAAATGTATCCCAAATTTTACTAATAAATTATTAATAAAACCAGGAATATCTGAATTTAAATGATCTAAAATTAAAGCAAGAACACTTAAGTTAAAGGACATAAAAAGGAAGCCTTAAATGTACTTTCGCAATCAATCAACTTCAAACAGCACTTTAAAGCAGAAAATCTAATTAGAAACAGATTCTTGAACTCTCCTCACTTCTATATGGATTATCTCCAAGAAGCAAGAAATGACAACTCTTTCCCAAACTGTGCTGCTAATAACTCACAGGTGACTTTATACCACCAATATATTTACACCACCACTGTATAGAGGATGACAATTAACATGACACCTGCTTCAACAGAACAGCCAAAGTACTTTAAAATAGGTAGAATAATTATTTATGTTATGTGTGAGGATATTTTGATTGAAAAATTATCCAGATTATTTACACTGCAGTTATTTGAAGCACTGATTCTGATATTTGAAACACTGAAGGCTGAGAAGTGCTAAATACTATGGAAAACAACCCTGTAAACTTATTTTTAATATAGAAGAATCCTCTTGTCAGATAATACAAGGTTTAGTATCACACTTCATAACAAATACAAACTGATCTCAATCAATATGAGTGATATTGTAGAATAAATATACTGCAAAATTATTTTCACTGGAATATACACAATTTCCCTTGCTGAAGTATAGGCAATGCATTCTGTACTGCCAGGATACAAAAGAAACATTTTTTCTTCATCACCTTTTTACTCATGACATAGTTGCACTAGTTTTTCTTGCTTTCTTGCTTGTAAAACATAAGGGTAAATTCACATCACCCCAACATCACAGCTATAAACTTCAGCTTTCCCTGGAGTTTAGGGAATGTCATCTCTGTGTCAAACTTAGGTGTCAATAAATCTCAGCAAGGCAAAACAGAAATTACAGTTAAAAAGCAGATAAAATAATAGTTTCAATCTTTATATCCTTAGTAAAGTCAGAGAGAGGAAGTTTTCATTCAGTTTCTTAAAATTAGGAAGATAAAATTCTCCAAAGACTTAGGCTGGTTTTCCACAGGGAACTGTTGACCAGTACACAATACCATGAATATACATCCCACATCCGCATCCCTGTTGCCTGCAACATCATGTAAGGTGGAAGAGACTTTACCTGAGGAGAAAAATGATGAACAAATATCCTCACAAAGAGGCAGGACACAATATCAGATGTCTCTCAGAGTCTTCACTACATTTCCTTTCACTAAGCACAACGACTCTCTTTGCGTTGAACAGCAATAGCCTTTTCCAGAGAGCAGCAGCATCATCACTTTGGGACTGGGAAGTCACATGTTTTCTGTTACTCTTTGTCAAACCTCCACCATCCATAACATACAAAAGTCCCATGCAAAAGCCAGAGCACAGTTAGACCAAAGAGGGATGTTATCTTCAGGATCTTACCAATAAGGGACCTGTGAGCTGAGAAAGGCCCTGAAAACCAGGGAGAATTCCTTAAATCTTGCCCCATAATGATTTTACAAGAAAAGCGATAGGTCTACAAATATGCATATTAAAATAAATAAATAAAAAAGAACAGCATAGTTGATGCAAGCAGTAGTGTTTCATTAACTTGAAAAATGTGATGGTACTGGAGTCAACCTCTGGGTTCTGCAGTAGTTCTGAATGGTTTTACCCTCGTTGCCTGTCTCTTCCTACACCTATCCATGCATTTTTTGCTGTCAGATTTCCATCTCTATCCCCATTTCCCTTTTGTACTCATTCTCTCAATACTTACTCAATAGTTGAATTTCCCTTGACTCTAATACTTCCCCTTTATTCTCCAAAGGACACCAAATGACAGTAAGTCATAGAACCACAGAATCATATAATCACAGACTCATTATGGTTGGAAAAGACCTCTGCAATCATTGAGTCCAACTGTCCACCATGCCCACTGCTAAACCATGTGCCCAAGCACCACACCTAGATGCAGAATAGAAGCTCAGGCCAACAGGACATGAGATGAATCACCTGCATTACACTTCCATCCCTAAATACAGCAGGATTAAGTGGCTCCTGTATGTGTGTGACATGCTTGTATTGTAACCTTTTGTATTAATCAAAGTGGAAGGGATACCATTCCCCACTAATAATTTTAGTAAACCCTTACACAAAGTTAGAAGTAAAGAGAAAAAACATATTTTCAGATTCTATCTGCAATTAATGTTTTTTTCCCACTTTCTAAAGAACAGTCCTTAACTCTAAGAAATCACAATATAAGAGTGACAATGAAATTAACAGTTAAACAACAAGCTGTTACTTAAGCAAAACTGTAGTTATTTCTAGAATAGAAGCTGCAACACTTTGCCTGCAGCTGAAGTGACTGGTATCAACTGTGCTTGGAAGATGTTTTTGCCATCCTTTTGATGAACATAACTCAAGATTCAAATTGAATGTTAATGTTTCCAGGATGCTCAGCACCATCACCATCCTTATTTTATTGCCTTGACTTCCTGACTTGCCAGACAAATATGATTTTACATTCAACACACCACAGATCTTGGTCACAGAACTAAAATGTCAGACTAATCAGAATTTGCATTATTTAGAACTATGTAGCTAGCTTTTTCAAGGACATCAGGGCAAAAGAGGACTTCTTCCACAGAATCAAAGCCACTGCATATGAGCACAAATATCTCTTTATAATTCAAGTCCATTAGCAGCAAACAACTATTCCTTATTAAAAATAACAAAAATCAATGCCTCCACTTTACCTCTGCAGTCTGAGGAAATGGACCTGAATAAAAAAAAAAAGGAAATTTGAGTTCTATTCAAGACTCACTTAGTTAAAAGCACTGTAGACTGCATGGAGAAACACTTCCTTTTCCATCCACTTCTGATACTTACATCAAATTCATTTAATGCAGCAGCAAGCTCTCCTATGCCAGTGTGCCCCTTGTTCTCATCAGTGGGTGAGGTGGCCTGGGCAGCATTGGAGATACCAGCAATTGCTTCTTGCACTTGCTTGAAGACATAGTCTCTGTTGGCCCTGGT
The DNA here is from genome assembly GCA_013396975.1 of Bucco capensis. Classification (NCBI taxonomy): domain Eukaryota; kingdom Metazoa; phylum Chordata; class Aves; order Piciformes; family Bucconidae; genus Bucco; species Bucco capensis. Next base: position 23,305 of record VWZO01016861.1, on the reverse strand, counting down.
GGCTGCAACGTCAGGGTGACGGAGAAACGCTTGGGATGCAGTATACAGCATAGTGGCATTCTTCTTGAGAGCACCTCGAGCTGCAGCCATTTCATCCCTGCAGTGAGGATCTTTCAGTTCCTGTACAAAAAAACCCAAGCAATTTCCATAGGTGTAAGTGAAAGGGTTTGTGTTAGAATGCATTGTCTACACAGCTTAACCATTTCTGCATAAATCCTGTCCGATGATTTTGCAGAGATGGAAGAAATCTCCCCCCTGCCCAAGAAAGTCTCTTCCTTCTGTGTAGCTGCAGTGTCTACATTCTGCTCACAATATCTTCTTATCAAGGAGCCTATATGCTGCCCTTATTCAAAGGGTATTAAAACAAAAATCAGAATTGTTCCTCCTCATTGAGTGGATTCTGTATGCTGATTCCATAAAGGCAATGGGAAAGCAACAATCCTCTTGCAGCAAGTGTCATAATTTTGCAAGTACTATATTTATGTCCTTCATAAAATCAGCATAAGATAGACCTTTAAAAAATCCCAAACTATGTACTTAATTCTTAAAGACCTAATAAATATGTCTATCATTATTTTTAGCCTTTCCTTCATATTTTGCTCTATTCCTCATGTCATTTAGTATTTGTTTCAATGGCATATACTCTCTTTTGTTTCCCCTCACAACAAGATATCAGATATTGTGCAACATGTTTCCAGAATAAGATCACACTGTATTACTGTTAGTTAATCCACAAATTTATTTAATTATAGATCACACTGTCCCTGAAAGCTTTTCAGATATTAAGGTAATCCTAAAACATTCATAAGTTATAACAAAACATTTTTACTTCTATTTTAAAGGAACAAAGTATTCTCAAGAGCACTTTACCTGTGTTCACACATAGAATCTATGGCAGAAATGAAAAAAGAATCCAGATATCCTGGATTTAAAAGTTCTACCCCTTGACTAATTTAAACCACACAAGACAGAGATAACAGTTTTCAGAGAGAATTAAGTTCTGAAAAGTTTACTTTCCTAAAAACTTTAACAGGCTACATAACAAAAGAGATGAAAGGACAATGTACAAACATCTAAGTTCTAATACTGTCAAGATTTTCCACAGTTACATGACAAACTTCATTGACATTATAAAAATGTACCTTAATAGGAAAATTTTAGAAGGTTTATCATTAAGATTTTCTGTAATTTTTTCATACCTCCTCTAAGAATTTAAGAGAGATTCATTAACTTGCATTTTTTTTTCTCTTTTTGCCATACTAGTAAGCTAGCTATACTTTCACAAGGGGAGTGCCTGCACATAAAAAATAATATTGTTGATATAGTGACTTGATTTTACATTTCTCATTTGTAAACTTCAGAATAACTCTGAAAATGTTATATAAAAAATACAAGAGTGATACTGAAGTAAATTATCATTACTGTAATGCAGAAAATAAATGGATGAATACGGAAAGTCAGCTTTCTAAATCCAGCATGTGATGCAATAGAAAGACTACATCTCTCAATGCCTGGTGGTATTCAAACACATTCACAGTTGGAGAGATATTCTGCAACTCCATGGTGACAGCAATGTGTGGACCCTGAAAAGAATTGTGCTCAAAAGAAAGTTATCTTTATTGCTAAGTTGTATAATTGCAGGCAGTGAATAAATGTTATCATGGCTTTCAGGTCTCTTCTCCATCTGCCTTAATAATGAATGAATGGAGTCCTTGGGGTTTTTCTAAGTATCTGAAAATTAATAATGATGGTTTTAAACACAAAGTAGACTTCTCCCTGAATTTGAATTATACTAGATTACCAAAGAGCTTGCGCTCTACCAGCTGTCAGAGTGACCTCAAGTCAGCATAATGGAAATAACCATCAAAAGAAAACTACACTTAATCTCCTGAATCACTTGCCTTTTCACCCTTCAATCTGTTTTTAATTGAACCACTTGGAAAATATTCTTAAAGAAATTGCCTTTTTGAATAACTTCTTCAAATTAAAAAAAAAAAAGATTAAATTAGAAGCCAGGACACAGCAATTTTGTTGTAAATTTGAAATCAGATGTGGGCAGAAAAATAGAAGATCTTTAGAACCAAGACTAACTATCTCACCCACTGCTTTCAGATGTACTCACCTGTTGTCTTCTAGCAGCTACATAGTTCAGTTTCACCATCTCTTTTCCAAATTCTTTAAAGCGATTGGCTAAATCTTGCTCATTTGTTGCATTTTTCACAGCTTCAAGTGCTTCCTCTACCTAGAAGATAATAGATCAGCTCTGTCAACATTTTAATCCAGGTGCATGCTCTGAGAAAGTCTATAATGATTCTACTCAGTCCTCTATGGACTCAATTTAGGTTTTATGCCCATCAATGTACAGTGGCTTTATAATAGTTCCACTAATTTTAATTAGGTTTCTTAATAGAGGAGATGGCTGATTGTCATTCTATATTACTTTCCATTTACTCTTCTTTGGTATCATGTAAAACCAATGTAAAAAGTGTAACTGTATTAGCTTCCCCACTCACACTTACTAGATGAAATGTTTAATATCTGTGGGGTTTAAAACAAAATAGATGAATATGTTCTTAATGTTTGGTACAGGCTTTATGGGAAAACAAAGGAAAGTCATTCATTCTGGACAAAAAAGTAACATTTAAAAAGGAAACTCAAAGTTGTCATTGTGATTTAAATTTACCCTGCCATAGCCAAAACACTGGATCTTTGTGAAATAAATGATAGAGTCAATCCAGAACACATTTATTATTTCTTTTTTCTCAGCACTCAGCTTTCCTTTTTTTAGTTACTTTAAAACTGAAGCAAACAGACTTGCTGTTCCTCAGTCTTGCTGCAGCTAACAGGCAAAGATACAAAACCCTAGTTATACCAACAAGCTAATTTAACAAATCTATTGTGAAACTTTACCTTATGTACAACAAGAAAAGACTTAAGGGATATCTTAAGGGATAAAATGTTCTTTTCATACAGCAAGCAAAGGAATATTTTTTTTTTTACTAAATGAAAATTCAAAATTCAGAGTTGTATTTCTCTCCTCACAAGATAAAAATGCAATTCCAAGCAAAAAGACTGAGAACTGAAGAGCTTCTGTTCATCCTTCTTTCTAAAGTCTATTGCTTCAATTCGTGCTGTGCATGAGCTTTTCAACAACAGACACATTTTCCCCTCAAAGATGAACAGCTAACTCTGATGGGGACATGCTCCTGGGCAAGAGCACAGGTTTGCAGCTGACTCTCCAAACACTACTGGCAACCCAAAAATTCAGCAGTAGCTGGTGCCTAATCAATTCAGAAAGGCACAGTTACGTTCAGAACCTGCCTCTGTATGTATTGTGTGGCCCTAACTGTGTTTTTCTCACCAGTGAGAGCAGGTATTTTTATTTTGAGCTTTCACCTCTTACTGTAGATTTACAAATGACAAGAGAGTAGAGTACCAAACACAGACATCTCTATGGGAAAACGTGTAACTCAAGCACATAAATCCATAGCTGTCACGTCGGCAACTTTATACCAAGTCTGAGAGTTACAAGCTATACCTCATTCAGAATCCAATTACCACTTCTTTCACTCTTAAAAAGAAGAGCAGTTCTTAAAGCTGAGCTATCTGCCTGCCTTACCCATTAACACAAGTTACAAAAGCATTGTTGAATTAACCAATTCCTTCTTGCAAGACTCTTTGAAAATCATGAACATCTTCCTTTCACATCAAGAAGCATTTACATTAAACTGCCTGAAACTTTCACCTTTAAGATGTTTCTCAAGGTGAGCACAGGTATGACAAACTGATACACATTTTTTAAGTCCTGTCAACTCCCTACTAAATAAAATTGCTGGAGAATCTGTTACAGAATCCACTCTGCTAATCAGATTTGGAAAGATGCTCATCAGACACTATTGTGTCAGTCTGGGCTCAAGCCCATGAAATTCCAACAAGAAGAAATTGGTTATGAGAAGTATTAGGAAGAATATGAGCACAAATACCTTTTTTATTACCATTTCTTTTACAAATTCATGTTGGAATAAGATCTCTAGCCTTAAAAAAACCCACTTCACTCAACTGTACAGATTCTTTCCACTGATTATTTAGGAGGTATTAATGACAATAGACTCATAATTCTATGCAGGCAGGATCACATACTATATTAGCATATGCTATGTTGTGTGTTGCACAAGCTTCACTGCAGTAAGCACTATTACTCATTTTAGGAAGGCAAAAGAGCTTCTGAAAGAAATGACCAAGTGTCCTTCCAGAAAGCATCTGCATATATTTGCTCTAAAAACATTAATTAAAATGCATTACTACCCATGAAGCCTTTGACATGCTTTCAGTGAAAACTGATTACAGTACATTGCAGTATAAATGAGGCTTCATAAATTTGACATGCAGAATGTTCTTGTTTATTAATTTTGTGGTTAACTTGCAACAGTCTTTGAATGTTACCTTTAAGTCAAAACAAGAACTGCTCCTTTGTCAATTTTGTAAAATAGAAACACTTTTTTTCCCCCCAAGTAATTTCATTTTCATTCATCTAAAACTAGTTTAGATTCTAAAATGGTAAGATAAAAATATTTATACTGTCAGTCCTCAGAAATAAATTACTCTTTTTTAACCTGAAAAAAAAAAAAAAAAAAAAAAAATTTAAGGTCCTTAAATTTTAATCTTGCTGAAAACAACTAGAGATGTCTGGCTTCTTGGAAAGAGAATTCCTAATAACATCTGATTAATGCAGGGATGCCAAACCACATTGCCAACCATTGCCCCTGCAAATCTAGGATACAGACTGTAAATAAATGCACAAATCAGTACTGGACATGTGTTTTACATAACAGAATTCACTGCTGGAATAGAAGGAAGAAATCTCAGCTGTCTCATTGCCTATGACAGACCTTGCATCTGAATTTTAATCATAATGTCTAGAAAAAAACCTGTTGTTTAGGATATCAAAGAGGTAGACTCACTTGTAAAATACTACAGTTGCATGGAGCATTATAGCAGGGAAAAATTAAAAGCATATTCAGGAGAGACAATGCTTACACTGCACATAACCAGAGCCACGTGCTGACAGCTAAGAGAGCAACATTCTGCTCATTAGAGCAGAGCTCACTAGAACCTGGGCAGAAAAATCTGCCTTTTTCATGATGAAAACTGTTTGTTTTCAAACTCTTTAGCTTATTCTGCACAGTTTGCAGGTTGAAGGGTTCTCATTGTTTTCCCAGAACATATCACTGTACAGTCACACTGTGAAAAAGACAAATTATATTAAAACCAAACCAACTCCAAAACGTTTTTGACAGTTATTAAAAAAAATAAATTATAATTCTCCATCTCCTCTGCTAAACTTCCAGGCTTCCAATATTCTATATATGAGTTTCTGCAAAATTGTGTCTTGTTTCAGAGCTTTTTGTTTATGAAGTAAAAGCGAAATAGACAATTAACTAGGAAAAACAAACCCCAAAACATTTCCCAGTTTTAACTGCAAAGTTTTTAATACTCCTGGATAAAAATGTGAATGGTGGAAGCCAAAAGTGAAAACAAATCCATTCCAAACTATCTGCCAATCTTTAATTCCTCTTTATTCTATTTCTCCTCTTTGATGCCTAATTAGACACTTGCACTATTATCTCATTTCAAATTAAAGATTAAATCTTTTGATCCAGAATTTGTGCAGAGAAAAAAAAAAACAACCAAAAAGTAGAACAACTGTAGTACCTCAACTCTGCCACAAGATAGCAATACTCTACAAGTACTGAGAGAGAAAACCCTCTGGAGAAGATGCCAAGTGAGGTAAGTAAATCACAGAATTATAGAATCACAGACTGGTTTGAGTTGGAAGAGAACTTTCCAGGACATCTAGTCCAACCTCCCTGCAGTCAGCAGGGACATCTGCAACTAGATCAGGTTGCTCAGAGCCCCATACAACCTGACCTGGAATGGTTCCAGGGATGGGACATCTACCACCACCTTTCTGGGTAACCTGGGTCAGTATCTCACACTCCTCAGTGTAAAACATACCTTCCTTCTGCCCAGTCAAAATCTCCCCCCTTTTAGTTTAAAGGTGTTTCCCCTTGTCCTATCACTACAGGCCCCTAACAGCAGTGTTAGTCCAGTCGTTGAAGGTATCTGACAATTTTCTCCAAAAACTGGTTTCTGCAAGATCAGAACATGAACAAGACTAGTGCAGAAAAGTGTCACCTCCTGCCTCTTCATCAGCACTCGAAGAAAAACCCATCAAACACAGTAAGGAACGGGAACAGTGACATCCATTACTGATCTGCTCTCTATTCTTCTACACATAAAACATGCAATAAGAATATAGAATAATAAAAATGCATACAATTTTCAGGTGTGAGAGAAGCCTCATGACATCAGCCATATCAGCCAGGATCAGCAAGCGCGTGACAGCAGAGAGCAAGGCACGAGCAGCTCGCACCATGGTGCCGCGTTTCACCGACGAGCAGGGGTCATCAGCAAACTCCGAAGAGGCAATTCGCATTGTTTCTCCTAAAAATGGGGGGGGAAAGATAAGTGTTATACTTGTACTTTTTTTTCTAGGGAGTATAAGCAACTCACTAAGTAAACTAACTGCCTTTAGGAGAAAAAAAAAAAATCAAATCCAAACCTTGGCATTACTACAAAAATACAAAAAAAAAAACCCAAACCAAATCCTGTTTGTCTCCAGTGTAGAAGCTTAAAAATAAAGTAATCCTCACGTGAAATCAAAGCATCTTTATATTGTTTTTAAGGCCATTATAACAACATTCCAAAACAAATCCCGCAAGGCATAACTTCCCATAAGATGATGCAAATAGTGGAGGAGTGACTTGAGACAGACACAGTGAGTAATTCCCATCACAACTCTCTTCCCTATTATATTCCTCTTAGGATCACATGTTCTTCTTATAACTTTTGTGCCATGTATCTTGGATGATAAGCTAATAATATACAATTTCAGCAGAGAAATTCAAATGGCTCATTTCCAAGGCTGCATAGTTTTGTTAGATTTCCATAAGGTTGCCCAAATTCCCCAAAAGATTTCTTAAAAGAAAAGGAACAAACAGTCTTTGTCAGATAAAGAGAAAACAAAAGCAATTTCTAAATATGTTTAAATGTTGTATTGCTCAGTGGAAGTTCTAGGTACTTGATCTCTGCAGAGAAGCAAGGTTTCTGCAGGGGAGGACCACAGTTTGCTGAACCTATGTTCCCATGCATCACACCTGCGTGCCAAAAATCTAGGAGCAAAGAACTCTAAGGCTAGAAAGATTTTTCCAACACATACTTTAAATCAAAGTTATTCAAAAAATTATCAACAACTTCTGTTCGTGATTGTGCTAAAAAGCGGGAAGGAAATTGCCACTGATTTTGGGGAGGGGTGTTAATTTTTATTTCTGAGTCAATGGCTTACAATATTCCATGAAAAAGGAAAGGCTATCACAGAATAGCTTAGAGTCTAGCATATGGACAAAAGGTTAGATTTGAATTTCCTCACCTGGGAATTTGATCCAAAATGTAGATTACTGGATTCAACTAACCCTAAGGGTTTTTATGAAAAGAAACCAACTATCACAGCTTTCTGTATAAAGTTTGATCTAATATGCATTCTTAGAGCATATCTAGCTGATGGAACCCAAGGTAAATATTAATATTGAACTATGAAACAAGGAAATAATATTTGCTAATTGGCCACTGGCACCAGGAAAGCAAGCAGGAAAATTATCTTCTTATGCTTGATTATCTAAGGAGATGTTTGAAAATCAACACTGATAGACAAAGGAAAAATACATAGAGGGACAAAAAACAGTCTAAAAAGCTTGGATTAGTTATTTAACCTTAGAAAGGTAACATTAGGTGAAATAAATCTTCTCCAAAATAATGAAGTAGAAAAAATTAAAAGGGTATAAAAAAATAAGCAATTAAAAAAGTATTACTATAAACATTTATAACAGGTTAGTTATAACTTAGAAGTAGTAAGCCATGTTTTAGAATCTAATAACCTAAAACACTAGCTGTTACAAGGGATGAAGGACTTTCTGTCAATTGACATATTCTTATCTTTGTACAGCAATGGTATCAAACCACTCTTAGACCAAAGGTAATGTTGGAGCTATAGCTAGTCACATTATTTTTAAGGGCAACCTCTATATCTGGAAAAAACTGCTTTCAGTTATACATTTCTCTTCAAATTTATTTCAAGTTCTTCTGGAATCTATATTAAATTACTTTCAGTGAAAATTAGGTCAACACAGGAAACACAGACATCTTGAGTCATCAGGTCTGCTCCCTTCCCACTGCAGACAGTCATGTCATAACATAATTAATAATAATATGATAACTACTACATTCATAAACTTATCAAGCTTCCATCTTAGAAATAGCTCAGGCATTTAACCCCAATTAAACCTACTCAAAGTAAGAAACTCATTCTAAAATGAATTCCAGCATCTGACAGGTTTTCTTCATTAGAGACACTTTAATTCCATACTGACTGCATTTATAGATAATTTATACCATTTCCTCTCAAACTGAAGGACAAATGGGGCATAAGTATTCTTCTTGCACTGTGTTTCCTATTGCCCCTTTTTGCTGCATGTATTTTTGCAGTGAGTCATGACAGAATAAAGGCAGAACCTCAGTCTTTTCTGCTCCAGTGAGTAGGCTGAGGGTGCACAAGGACCTGGGAGAGAAAACTTCAAAGCCACTTTCGTGCACTTGAGCGATATATCCAAAGATGTCCACTAGAAGATGTATCCAAAGTTAATATTTAGGTTGTGGGATCTCATCAGCTTGGGAAGGTTCAAACCTACAGCTACCAACTCCCATCATCACTATCAAACCACTCAGCTTGCTCTGATAGGATTTAATTGGGGAGCTACTGTGTCTAGCCCTCCTTGAGGAGTAATGCAAGATTAAGTTTAGCTCTACTCAGTCACTTTCTCCTAACAGATACAGCACCTAGAAATGGATGGGGATGCCATACAGGGGAAAAGGAGTAAAGGGATGGCTGGGAGGTACCAATGTTGATTACTGGCACATTTTTTGCTGGGGGCACATAATGCTGTGTTGGGCTACTGGAACCTTTGGAGTCATAAGCAGACTTGAGGGGAAGCACCTAACTACGAACAGGGGAACAAACTGAAGCTCTTAATGGTTAATACAGTTAGGAAATGGCATTTTTACAAAACCTTGAAATGTCTATTCAGTATACAAGATGGTGGGCATAAAGCAGCCAGCTATGATCAGAAAGGGATGCTGGCAATACTCCAAACACCTGGAAATATTTAAGGAAATAGGTGACAGGTTGATTGTTTGTAGCATTCCTGAGCAGTTCTCAAATGAAATAAATTAATAAAGCTATGGTCTAATTAACCCATCTCTTTTAGATATTCCCTTTTGTTCTACATGTCCAAAATGAAAAAGTAGTGACATCTGATCCATGACCTAATTACAGTCTTTCAGAGTGCTTTCCTTGTAATTAGAGCAAAAGCACTGCTATGAAGGTATTCTAAATTATAATGATATATAGACCCAAACTGAGTGGAAGATTCCACATAGAACAGTGTTGATGATACTGAATGATGATATGATGGATTTAAATAATCCATAATTGCTAAGAGGGTATATTTAAATAATGTAAGCAGGTTTTTAATCCTTTTCTCATAGATACTGTCTCATTATTAAGAAAATCACAAAACTAAACCCTTCAGGACGCAATGATCTGCCATTTTATCCCCTTTGGACCTGTCTAGAAACTCACCAAACTGAGCAGGACCACCTGCTGTGCACTCCACTATTCTGGCCACCAGTCAAGTTTCTTACTTAGGAATAATGAACTAAACCTGGTCGTTGATGGTTGGTTTCTCACTGTCTATACTCATCCTACCTTACCAATCATATCAATTATTTACTTCGTATCTTACAACATCATAGATTCTTTACAGTACTTGAAAAATCCATTCTTCAAAACTGAAAGAAGTTTCTCTCTAGTTCATGTTGTATAATTATTTGTTAAGATTTGAGAAGTAATTTGTGGGCTATTTTCATACTAATGAATGCTGTATACTTCCTAAACTTAAATATGCATTTAAAATGCTGTACAGAATTCCCAAAGCTTCACACAGATAGCTATTAAATCTTCATCTCCCCATCCCTAATACTTTTCTTCTAAGTCTTTACTACTACGTCCCTTAAATTCATTTCCCCTTTCACTTGCAGTTGGGATTTTGTTTTCTGACCACTGTTCTCATTGTATTAATAGATTTTATGGCCAGAAAAGGCTATATATGATCTAGCCTGATCTTTCCCCATTACATTTCAGCTACTAAAGCTGTCTCTCTCTGGAATTCAGACAACCTAGTTCACTTAAATTTGACTCACTTTATATGTGACATTTAAATAAAGTGATGGAAAATGAATCAGTATGTATTTTAGAGCACAACGGATAACTTTAAATCTAGTATGTATTTTAAATTCACTATTCACATTTGGATCCAATAAAACACCCTCTCACCCCCTTCACAGACCACTAAAATATGTAATTTTAATGAATCCAACTACTTCTTCCCTAAGAGACAGTAAAATACCAAGAATACAGAACTTGGTAGCCACATTATCTATGACTATCTTAATTATTTCACAAACATCACCTCATAGAAAGAATTTTTCTCGTTAATAGTCAGATTAACAGTGTATTTGAAACATCACTGACATACTTAAGTACAATAAAACATTCATTAAATTTCAATTCAAAAGTAAATTGTTTTGGATGTGAGAACATATTACCAGTTCTAATCCCTCTGTGTCTGCAGCTCTCAGCTACTCTGCAGTTTAACATCCTTCAGAGACAAACTAAGCAACTGCTTAGCCCTCACTGAGCTTGAGAGTTCATGAACATCAACGTGCACAGTTTAGATGCTCAACACTGTGGCTGGTGCTTGGGGACACCAAAACACACTGGACCTCTCATCATATCCATAAACATAGAAGTACATTTAAAAATTCAGACTCAAATTACAACATGGCCTTATTTGTATCCAGGCAAAAGCCATGCAGCTGAACTTCAGTGTTCTCCAGAAGACAAGGAAAATGTTTCTTTTTATCTCAAAGTACCATCTGTGTTGCCAAATTGGCTCTCTCCTTGCTTTGTTCCAGTGGCTGGCTAAACCTGATTGACCAAGGCTGTACACAAGCTGGTTTGCTCTCACACTCCAGCTGGGACCAAACCCAATAATATAATATCTTCTCCAAGGAAACCTGAGCATGCTTGTTTGGGAATGTTCTGGCAGTGGCAGGACAGTCTCCCAAACAATCAGCACAAAGCAGAAAGATTCCTGCTGTGCAGTAAGATATTGGGATGTGATTCAGCACTGCATGAAGCTGTGTTGGTTTTTTGCTCAGCTGGTTTTGCCAAAACTTATATATTTATTCTAAACAACAAAAAACAAACAAACAAAAAAAACCACCCCTTAGATTTCTAATTAAAAACAAGGGTTTTCTTCTTTACTTGATAGCTGCAGAATGGAGACAAGAAGCACATTCAAAAGGAGTAGAATATTTCTTCGCATAAACAAGACAAAACTATTCAGATTACAGTGGCAGCAGCTAGGAAAAGTTGCCATGTTCTTTGTGATAATAATTACTGTAAAAAAAGGACTAAAATGAATATAACTGACAAAGAAAAATCATTTTCTGTGATTCAAGTCTGGAATTTAATCATTTAACAGGTTTCTGAGTGGCAATTTAGGAATTGTAAAGAAAATTGTGATTAATAAATTTGAGTGAAACTTATATAGAAAGGAACAACATCTGAAAAACACAACTTTCTGACAGGTATAGAAGAGGAAACACTCTAAGAAAATTACAGTGGCATTCTCCATTAGGCAGACAGATTCCATCATTCTGGATATTACTTTCCTTCTGAGGCTTGAAGAGACTTACAAATACTGGATAGCCAAGTAAGTTAGGAGGGAGATTCTATCTGTGCCCTAGGCACTGTGAACTAAGCTCAAAATCATAATTAAAATCAGTCCTATCATTCTCTATTATTGCATTAAAAAATTGCCAAATGAAAAGTTGATTTGAAATTGATAGTGTTTGAGATAAGCATCAGTCTGAAAGGGTTGATATCTTCCAGGCAAGGCATATTTCTGTAACAAAATTTATCAGAAATTCCCAGGGAGCTCTGAGAAAGGAAGGAGCAGCAAGTTACTATTGTCAGCTCCTGGAAAGCACTGTGAGGAGGTGAGTAGGAATGATGGTGAGATTGATCAGTTAGTGGATTGATCGGCTCACTAGATGTTTGAAGGGCTCAGTTTTGTGCCCCTACTAATTTCTGTTTTTCTTATATAGAATCATTGAATTATAGAACTGTCAGGGTTGGAAGGGACCTTAAAGCTCATCTAGTTCCAACCCCCCTGCCATGGGCAGGGACACCTCCCACTAGATCAGGTTGCTCAGAGACCCATCTAGCCTGGCCTTAAAAAACTTCCAGAAATGGGGCTTCCACCACCTCTCTGGGCAACCTGTCCCAGTGTCTCACCACCCTGATGGTGATGAACTTCCTCCTAACATCCAACCTAAATCTACCCTCCTCAAGCTTATGGCCATGACAAGACAGAGGCAGTAAGAGAATCACAGAATCATTAAGGTTGGAAAAGACTTCCAAGATCATGAAGTCCAACTTTCAATCTATGACCACTATGCCACTAAACCACATCACTAAGTACAACATCAATATGTCTTTTCAGCACCTCCAGGACAGTGACTCCACCAGTTCCATGGGCAGCCTGGACCAATGTTTCCTTCCTTCAAGCAAGGACCACCTGGCTCTGAACAGAGCCCCTTTCCAGTTTCCAAGCACACTGTACCCCAGGGATTAACACAGCAAGAGGTATTGCTGCCTGCTGATTACCCAGCTTTCTGGTAAGCCTGAGATAAAGGAAACAGGCAGATTGTGGAAATGATAGAGCCATACATCATAATATTAACATCATTATTAAATATCTGGTGAACAAGCACAGCTAAAGGTAAAAAAAAACCAAACATAAAAACCACAACCAAAAAACCCACCTTTCTGCAACACCCTGACTGGCATTAAAAGAACAGGCATGTCAATGTTGGACAATTTAGGGTTTTGTGGCAAAGACAGAAAAATAACAGGAAAAATTTAAATATAAGATTTGAAAGAGGTTCTCCAGCATGAGATAGCATAAGAGAGGAGAAAAGCAGATCAAGGAGAGTCATCAGCACAGGGAAAGTCCAGGGTATAGGCTTACAATAAAAGATAAAAGAAAGCAGACAAAGAATAGAAAGAGAATGCTTGGAGGTTTACAGAGAGTGACAGAAGCTACAATGGCACCTTTAAAGAATTATTTCATTCCTACTATCTGTTCACATAATCTGCACACATTATTTATAGTAACCTATATTCGAGACCCAATGCAGTTATTTTTCAGCTATAAAGAAACTTGTCAACAATTTCTGAAATCATGCCCAAAGCATCAACCCACATGAAAACTAAGCTTATCTTTCAATAAAATTGAATTAAATTAAAAAAAATAATAATAATTCTGATTTCAGAGACTACAGCAATCTTTCATCTGAACCTGGCCTGGTAATGTTTTAATACTCTCTCACTCTACTGCCAGTTTCAATCAGAATTTATCTACCATACAGGTGTTAATGTAACACAGCCCCTTATATAACTGTATACATTGCATGAATGTTTAACAACTGTAAGAGCTTCTGTGCAGAGAGATAAAGAGATATCTGAAGATCATACTGTGAAACTGCACTCTGGTGTAGGGATAAAAACTCAAAATTGATCTATGGACCAGCACATAGAAAGACAGATCACTATGTTTGGTATAAATAAGGTTCATAAACAACACATGATTACTGTTCGATTTCTAACAAGAACAGGAAGAAGTAATCATCAGTGAGAGCTGCATATAGAGATGTCACTGTGGAAGCATATTAAGAAACATTTGAGGTGCAAAAACTGTGCTTCACTATCAGGATAACCATCAGCTGCATCTATTCGATGTTCTTGTCAGTGTGCAAACTGGAACGTTCAGGCACAGTCTGAAAATCCCTTGGGGTCTCCTGTGGCCCCTGGTGCCATAACTGTGCCCACAGCAGAGGGAGCATTAAACTCATTGCCCACGGGAAAGTNTCCCTGGATCTTCGTTCGTGAAGCCTAACCATACAAAACTGGAACGTGAGGGCTGGAATCTCTCTGCTGTGAGGACAGGCTGAGAGAGTTTGGGGTCTGGAGAAGAGAAGGCTCCAGGGAGACTTTATTGCAGCCTTTCAGTATTTAAAGGGGACTATAGGAAAGATGAGGACAGACTTTTTAGCAGGACAAGTGACGATGGTTTTAAACTAAAAAAAGTGACTGACATAGAGAGAGTAAACTATTTACACTGAGGGTGGTGAGACACTGGCAGAGGTTTCCCAGAGAGGTGATAGATGTCTCATCCCTGCGACCATTCCAGGTCAGAATTTTTGGGGGTCTGAGCAACCTGGCCTAGTTAAAGACATCCCCGCCAGTTGAACTACATGATCGTTGAAAGTCCCTTCCATCCCAAACCATTCCATGATTCTATGATCCTTTGGATAGAATTAAAAATAGCCAAAATGACTTTGTAAGTACTGTGTAAATACCTTACATTCAACCTGATTATGCAGGAACACAGGACTGGAAGGACTCCTAGATCAGCATGTCTAGCTACCTCCACCTGCAATCACAGTATACTGTCTCCCAGTATTCATCATAAACAGGCAGATATATACAACTCCCTCACCTCCTTCTGCCTCTGTTATTGCTATGCCTGGATTATTCCAGAACCTCATTCTTCCAACTTTGAAACTTTCTTTCATTACCAAGAATATAGTATTCATGATGAATTTATACCTACTTCATTTTTTCAGTGTTATACTATAAATCTGAGATAATTTCTGCCATGCCTAAGTATTTATACAGGACAGTCCTAATGCTCAGCAGTATTTTTTTCTATCAGCTATCAGAACAAACCAAAAGAGGGTTTTCCTGCAGGGAGTGTTCTCAGCTGTAGAAACAATAGGGAAGGAGTACAATACAAGACAAATGAGAGGAGAAAATGGAAACTGCTTCAGCCAGTGGGAAACAAATTAAAAGAACAGTAGCTTAATTTAGGCACATGTTTGTGGACAATCCCATCTAGCAAGTTAGCCCTAAAATAACAGCAGGATCAAAGTCATAAAATTCAAAGTGCTTTTTAAAGCATAAGGTCTGGAAGAAACAGGTGAAAGGAAAATAGGGTTGACACATTTCTGTGAGGAAAAACAACATATGTTGCATCAAATATTGTAGAAATCACATAGTAAAATAAACAGGTTATAAAATCAATTTATCTGCAACTGAAACAAACAAACCAAAAGCCAAGCACAACTCTGAAAGTCAAATTGGGAACAATTAGAGATGAATGAAATTTGCAAGCATCACAAATCAAAAAATCAGTGGCAAGTCTAGACTTTTATTTTTAGTAGTTAGAAAACTAATTCTCAATTCCATAGGCACTATAGAACAGTATCCTAGTTTTCCAGATAGAAAGAACAGCCAAAACATCTAGTAAACCTAAAATTGAGGAAGTATTTGTCCAATAAAGGTACTAAACCAGAGAGAACAAGAGAGCTGGTGATCAGAATACTATCATTTGACACTTCACAGAGGAAATCAGCATCTGTTATTTGATTATACCATTTTTGTAGTCCCTCTGTACTCCAGACAAAGATGTGCTCAAAATGGTAAATGGAAAAGCAATACATTAGTCTGTTATATATTGACTAACCATCTTGTAGGTTCAGATATGTGGAATTATATTTCAAATTTTCATGCTGTCATTTTTATTACTTCTTTTGTTGACTGCTACTTTCTGAAGCCATATCCAAAATTGAAGCCTAATATGTATGGGAGAATGAAGCTTC
Source organism: Bucco capensis (assembly GCA_013396975.1). Classification (NCBI taxonomy): domain Eukaryota; kingdom Metazoa; phylum Chordata; class Aves; order Piciformes; family Bucconidae; genus Bucco; species Bucco capensis. The sequence goes on along the minus strand of VWZO01016861.1, from coordinate 7,342 downwards.
TTCACAACTGCTTTTGAAGTTGGATGACTGCCATGGAAAAATCAAATAAAAAAAAAAAGACAGAAGGAAACATACTTGAAGCAAGGAGAAGGACTTCAGACAGTGCAAGGAAGATTTCCAACTAAACTGTATTGCTCCAAGGCCTGTTTCTATCTTTCTCATTAAAAGTGACTGGGTAAGTAGCAGCAATAATCCTAGTAACATGGATTAGAACCTAAGGTCCACACTTTTTAGGTGATTTACAGCAGTATTTACAATTACATTTTGAACAAAGAAAATCTGGCTTTTTAAAACTGAAAAGATATTTTATCTCCTCATGTACAATACTTTCTAAACAGAAAGAATTTTTTAGGCATAAGTTTGTTAGTAACCTTTTCCTGTTAAATCATTACAAAAAAACACTCTTGAAATCTTCCAGTTACTGTTTTTGAAAGACTGAGAAATCATCATTCAGCCCAGTAAGGGAAGAAGGACTGGAGAGATGGAGCAATAGGATGGGGTAAGGCTGGAGAAGAAAGTCTGTCTTTCCCAACCTGGGAAGGTTGGCTTTGTACCACAGCCTGTATTTTTCTCCAGCTCTCCATTCAAAGCAATGACCCAATCTCAAGCCCATCTCCTTGAATTTCTCTCTTCAACATGCTACTTCCCAATTTAAATATCTAAGACAAACTTTCTGCAGCACTCCAGATCTCCCCTTGGATTGCATTGTCCATCACTACATTAGCCAGCTGGTGAAACTCTTACCTTTGCTCTCTTACAAACTTCCATCACCAGTGATGCAAGTTTTAGAGGACACCTACACACATCTCAGGTTACTCCATTATCAAGTTGAAAGGAATATCCTTCCAAGTACTTTCAATCCAACAGATTTTCCAGTTCAAAGAGGAAAACAAACTTTTTCTTTTCTTTAATGTTGGATTGAACAAAAAGAAATTCAGTTCAGAATTTCTGCCCAATGAATCCATAGTTATTTCAAGCACTCAGCTGTGATCCAGATGATGTTTCACTAGCACATAAATGAGAACAGCTTCAAAAAGAGAGGCTGAGTTGCTCATCCCATGGTGTTCTACAGCTTCATGGTATCAGCATTCTTCTGAGGGGTCAGAGACTTCAAATCTCTATACTGAATTACACACAGAGAGGACCTGAATACAGATTTCATGCATGCTGGAAAAATCTGCTTGCAGAACACTGTTCATAGTTATCTCAAAATTTAATTGAAAAGGCTGTACATGGAATACTGCTGGGAATTACTGACTGTAGGCTAAGCCTAGCTAGTTTGGGAATTACTGCTGGCAGACCAAACATGGGAAGCTAAGAGCCTGTGGTGCCTCTTCCAATGTGTAAGACTATTTCTTTTTTATTTTTTAAAATCCTAGTGAAACTATTTTCCAAATTTGACCTGAATTCAGAAATTTAATGCATATTAACACTACACTGTGATAGGTGGTGGCTGTAAAATATTTACTAGAAAATGTGCCCTAGTTACAATCCCTTGATAGGTTGTTGGGTTTTTTTCCATTAACTGTAGTGTATTTCTGCAATCCTTTCTCAAATAAAACCATTCTTAACAGAGATACTGCTTCTAAAAGAACAAACAATTTTAGGATGTGATTGGAGAATTCAAGTCAAATATTTCTGGAGGAAACACTATTTCTATAGCTTTCAATTTGTGAGTATAATATAGTTTTTGCCAACTGTCAGGAATTGACATTCTAAAGCAATTTCATTCTTCTCTGCTATAGAGTCACGACAGTAATAAAAGCTTCAAGAAAGACAATATAAATAAATATAGAATTAAAAAGGAAAAAAATCACCTAATATTTTAATTTATATTCATTTTCAAACATAGATCACTGTGGTTTGCAAAATCTGTCTCAAACTGTCATGTTTGGGCAATTTATCAAAAGCCAACTCTCCTTTATAACAAAAATATCTGGGAGATGTAAGTCACTTTCATAAATTTAAACTAATATGAGCTTAACCAAAATATTGAAAAGTGAAATGAATACTCAGAAAGCTCCAGCCAAGGCTGTAACAGAAATAAATCTTCTGAAAATGGTGTTGAGAATAAGCACAAGCTCTCAGTCAACTGGCTCAAGCAGCAGTATCATCACCAGTTCAAGACCTCCCCAACTGCCTGAATCACAATGAACATATACAGAAAATAGCCTGTAAGTTCATTCCACACACATGCTTTTTCCCCCTCTGTCAAGAACTAGCAGTGACTAACTTCTACAAGCAAAACAAAAGAGAAGTTTTCATCTACTTCTGTGAAAAGCATTAAATAAACATAAGGAGAACCTACATTTAAGTGAAAATATCAGATTTTTATATATACATATTTTTGTAAATAAAGATTCATCTAGCCCCCAGCCCTCCAGATTTTTTTTAAATTTTGATTTTATTCTTTAAATCTATTATTCCTCCTCACACTTGCCAGATTCAAACCCAATATCCTACAGTTTCTTCATTCAGCTAAAACTTTGGGAATAACAATCAGCCAAAAAGACTGAGTAAAATGCCAAAAAAGCCCTGAAGTAATCAGTGCTTTGTTATTACAGTAAGAGATACCTTTACAGATCTTCAGTTGCAGAACAACCATTTTGAATCCTGTCACTGGGACTCAGAGTTGAAAATAGATGCAGAAATCAGACAATGCTTCATCATTTGCTCTCTCTATAAAAAGAATTTCCTTCTTTCTCACGTCAAGTGACAGTTTTGTTGTGACAAGGATTTTAATGGCTTCTACAGAAACACCCTCATGAAGCAATTCCACTTCCATGTATTTTATAAACTAGGAAAAATGCTGAAGACCTAGCAGAGAGAAAGAGAACTACATCCATTAATTGAATTCTCATTTACCAAATGAACTGAAGTCTCATGTATTCAACTAAGGGTTTTTTTCTGGTTTCAGTGTAGCTGTGTTACACCCAAACTACTCCAGAGAAGTTTTTAGATACTAATGGGTACAAACCTTCTCCTTTTTGTTTGTTTGGTTTTGTTTAACAAATCAAAAGGTCTTCTTACTCTCTAATTTTTTCAGAACTCAACTTTGTAAATCAAATCTTGATCTTCAGATTTTTGCACAGGAAATATAACTTATCCTTCCACACAACAAGCAAGAGGTGATGGTTTTAAACTAAAAGAGGGGGGATTCAGACTAGATGTCAGGAGGACATTTTTTACACTAAGGGTGGAGAGACACTGGCACAGGTTTTCCAGAGAGGTGGTAGATGTCCCATCCCTGGAACCATTCCAGGTCAGGTTGTTGATCTAGTTGCAGATGTCCCTGCTCACTGCAGGCAAGTTGGACTAGATGACCTTGAAAGGTCCCTTCCAACCCAAACTATTCTATAATTCTATGATTATTAAAGTAACAAGAATCTTAAAGTTACATATTCTTACTTTTATACTCATAGCAAAGCATTTTGCAAACGATACAGCACATTTGTTTCATACCTATCAATGGCAAGCACCTCTCTCTGGGATGCATTGCAACAACTGTCTATAGTATATAATAGCATACAGCAATGTAGAGCAGGAAATGAAGAGCATGCCAGAGGCAGCTGTAACTGCAGGAGACACTTTTAGGTTGATGGTGTAATTATCCAAGCTGGAATTTTGCCAGAAAATCAACTAGGCATAGCCTGGCAAAACACAGCCTCAGTTCATTAATCCAGCTCTTGGTGTCACGGAGCTCAACATATCATTTGACATTGCAGCAAGGCTGCTCTAGTTTACGTGGCTCCTGGGTGCTAGCAATGGTGTTTGGTGTCTCCTACTCTCCTAATTATGGAATCATGTTGTACAGACCCAAAAAAGCTGCTCCACTTTCCTGACAGACTTTGTTCAAGCCTGCAGTGTGGACAAAACAGGAATGTCTGGATCATTCTGTGCAAGACTTTTTTTTTTTTTACTCTCCACTTTCTGCATTGTTGTTTCTTTTTCAATACAGATTAAAAAAAAAAGATTAAAAGCCTTTTTATCAATTAAAAAAAAAAATCAAATTCAATCAAGAAGAAAACCAAAACTCTCCACAGCAAATCCTCTCAGATAGCTCTAGCTTTACAAAGCAAAAATCTACAAAGAAATCACAGTTAGCAGCTAACACAAAGCTTTAAAGATAAAGAGAACAAGAAGCTAATGAAGGTGGTAGTTTCACCTAGATCAGAGAGCATGCAACAGTTTAGGTTGATGACTTCAACATAACAGAAGGCTCCTGGGGAGAAGCTAGTAAAACTGACTCAGCATCACAACCCCAAGAGGAGAGAGCTATAAATTTAGAAGGAACAAGGGCACTCCTGTCAGCACTGAAGATACTGTACTAGAATCTGACATAACACAAAGTCAGTAATGCAAACAGGAAAGTTAAGTAGCTGACAAATGAAACTGCATGCTAGAACAGCCAAGCATCAGCACCAAAATCCTAAACAAAAAACCAAGCAAAAAATACTAATCCCAAACAAACAAACAATGAAACAAAACCCACCAAACAAAGACTCACAAAAACAACCAGAAAATGACAAAAAAAACCCCACTAGAATACTGGCATAACACTGTACATAAGTTATATAGCTAATACTCAACTTATTCTCATGTAAAAAAAATAAATAAATAAAACACATAGGAATAGAACAGTGAACCCAAGTACACATATAGTGAATAGAAAGAAGAAAGAGCCTCAGAATAGAAAAGACTGGAATAGTCACTAATCAGTGGTTATTTATACAAAATTTTAACCCTGCCTGTTCATGTGATCATTTCGTAAATTGAAAAATAACATTACATGAGTGCTAAAAATGAGTATTTTATATCTAAATCCTTTAGACTCCTTTTGAACTCTCTATTGGAGATTTGTATACAAAACCCAGCCCTGGTGATGCTGGCAGATGGTATCTTTAGATTACAGGAGTTATGATGGAAAAAAACAAACAACCCAAACAGTAAGGTACTTAATTCTGCTGCAATAAAGATAATTACCATCAAAGTCAATAAAGAGGAGAAGTTTTGTTATGAACATACATTGAAATCATATTTGTCCCCTATCACACATGTAAATTTGAAAGCATCTGATATGTATTTTACCTTTTGATGGAAAATTGTCAGATGATATCCATGCTATCATGCACATCCATAACATCTTCCACATTTCAAAGCTTTATTTGAGAGCAGTTTTCTTATAATACCACTTTAAACTTCAAATATTAAATTGTGCAAAACTAGGACTATTTCTGCTAGTAAAGAAAATGTGATTATCCTACACCTGAGCCCCATGCTCAACTAGGCAATTTTTTGTAACTTTGTATATCTTAAAAAAATGCAGTTTAACCTATGCAATACGCAAAGCAATGTTAACATTTACCTTATTATCACCAACACTCCCCAAAAATATGTTTTACTACTGCTATTATCTGTATATTTCCAGACTTTTGATAATCTTTGTAAATATTTCAATATATCCCTGAACCCACTAACAATTCTCTATTGGTTGATAATTGTTATCTTGTCCACCAATACATGTACCACACTACCCATGCTACGTGTGCACCTTACTCTTCATCCTACATTTGCATCCATAGGCTTCAAACCTCTGCTCAAATTTAGCAAAATGAAAAAACATGTATTTTTTAGGTAGCAGAATAAAAAGCAAGTTGGAAAGCATACAAGAAGCATTGGCCCTGGGCAGCATGACTGCTAAATAATACTTGAGTTCACTACTTGGGGACAAAACAGCTAAAAGAAAAAATATATTTCTTTCCCCTAAGGATGAAAGATTCTTTATTCTGATTGCCACTCAAAGATAGACTTATTTTCTTACTTATGTACCATGTTACATATATACTGTAATGCAAGACACAGTTTTAAATACATTATCAGAGCAGCTGATACACTTGTTGTGGAAGAAATCTTGGAGACCATCAAATACAACCTCAGGAAAAGTTCTGTTCCACCTACCTTGTTTGCGTACATCCTCTACAGCAGCAACCAACTCCTCCTTGAGATCCTGGCTCTCTTTAGCAATCTGGTCTCCTTTCTCCAAGAAGTTTTGAGTGGCCTGCTCCACTGAAGCAGCCAACACATGAGCCTTCTTTGAGCGCCCTTTCTTTTTGCCAGATGGTCCTTTGTTGCTTGTGTTGACAAGCGTTGTCACCTTTGGGAAAGAAAAACAAGAAGGTTTGTATTTTTTAATCTTGAATAACTCTTCTACTATTAATAGCAAAATAGATGGGCACATAATTCCCTAATTCAATACCTTCACCATTTTCCTTAGGTTTGTTATGGTCACACATATTGAATACACGAAAGTTTAACATTCAAAGTATGGCAGAACATAACTGAAAAAAAAGGGTTTTCCTTTTAACCTCTCTTTAGTCTGGGCTAAACAAATCACAATCAAGCAATGAAAGAGAAAAAGATAAGAAACAGGTATGATGTTAAAGCATCATTTTTGAATGAAGTGTCTATGCAAAAGATTTTAAATGTATAGTCTATTCCAAATATTTTATCCCACCTATGCTGTTACAAAGGAAAGAATATCTCTATCAGCTTCTGTTACTAATTAATGCAGACCTCACCCCAAATTCTGTACAATTATCAAGTATATCACTTGATAATTACCATAAGCTCATTTGGCAACCCTATAATGATCCTGGCTTTGTGATCACACTAGGGAGACTTGCTCTCTTATTTTATTAAAGAAGCTTCACACAGTTGCAGCATAGATCTCTGTTGGAAAAACAGAACTTCACTAATTAATAGTTCAGACCCACCCCAATCAGGCCTTCCTTACAGAGCTGTAGCAGTGCAAAAGAAAGGTGAGGGTGTCTTTGCTAAAAGCAAAAAATTCTATTAGCACAGATTTCCCTATTGCATAGGTCATGTGTGGGCAGGGATGCCAGAAGCCAGAGGGGATAGAGGTAGATCTCAAACTCATCACATGAATCCCCAGGCAGCAGCTACAGCTCACAGAAGAACATTCCTGGCTCTGGGAATGGAATTGTCTTCCCTACAGATTTCTCAAGGGGCCAAAACTTTAAGAATTGTAATACTCTTCCTTTCTCTTTCCTCATTATTGCATTAGTTACTCAACACTTTCCATAACCACATTACAAAATACACTGACAACTTTTAAGGGAAATGTTGGTATGTTTGGGTTTGAAATTTTTTTTTCCTTCTTGTTTGTTTGGGTTTTTTTTAAATTATACTACTAATCCCTGCGGTTTGTCACTGATCACTCACCAAGGAGTTATGCTTTGCTATTATTTTTTCAGTACAGACTGGGTTATGAAAGGACTGAGAGCAGCCCTCCAGAGAAGAACTTTGGGATACTGGTGGATGA